>JBBPQV010000036.1:0-63634 GCA_038092675.1 Boletus rufocinnamomeus
AGTTTCGCGTCGTCGTTTTTCGACTTTACAAAAACTCAATCATTCAGGGGCTCAACTTGATTCGGTAAGTGCTATCGGTGATACAAAACTGACATGCCGCACCCCCGGCGAGGAAAAAATGACGTGCCGCTGTCCGGCATGTCACGGTTAACGCTGAAATGGTGCACGACGGTAAAACGTTGCCATTACCAGCAGACCTTCGTAGGGTCAGAACGATTGTCTTCTGATCCAGAAGAATTTTAGGTCTGGTTTGGGGAGACTAGAGTGACAGCTGGCGTGACAAGGCAAACTTCATGGTCGGGAGAACTGCTGCATATTTTTTCTTCATTCAAGTTTGTAGATGTAGGTATAGTACGAGAACTAGGTTGTGCACAATAAAATGGTAAAAATGTTGTATATTTAGTGGAGTGCCGAAAAGTGGGTTGGTGTTGGTTCGGGGGTAAGTGATAGTAATGGCGTCCGTTAAGGCCAAAGTTTTTAGCCGTGTGTATTGAATCGACCGATAAGTTTCCTTCTCCCAAGCCGCAACATTCTGCTAACATATTACATTTTACAACGAGGACATACATAGTTGACTCTCGAATAGAGAAGGCAGACATAAAAGTAAATACATAATGCACGCACAACGGTATCACTGACGCGATTGGGCATTCTTGCACGCGAGTTTCCAACAATGACATGTGAGATGTTGTCACGCAAAACGGACCTTCTCTCCTGGACGGCCTTCGGATAGCAGAACAACGGCCTGGTGAGCATGTCTATCAGGAAACAATCAAACGGACTTCAAGGGACGTCTCTCACATATTTCCCACTGATCTTCCATCCCGGCTCGTTCCTGTCAAGTTTCTCTGCGATTCTATCCCCATCATCTCCAAGCCCGACCACGACGTCACTCTTGACAGTTCGCAAACTGCACACCTTCGGAGCACCCGCGGCACTAGCCATCGGTCCGATTGCGATATCAAAGGGGGTGCTCGCCGGAGCCGCACAATCATACGTCAGCTTGCGATGGTTTAGGTCCCCCTTGAAGAAGACAAGATCGGAGCGGGAGAGATGAAGGAATAGGTCTGGTGCTTCGCTGTGCAAGTCCCAGAATGTATATCCAGTACACCAGAAGGGGTGTTGCTCATACACCCATCTGCCGTCCTTTTCGTATTGCTGAACGAGTATACTCAGCATCGCAGATCTCGAAGCCAACGAAACGTCTGACCTTCCAACGGGCACCAAGCCGCCTAAGTGACTCCCTTTCCGCCTCAGTTGCTTTGGGAAAGAGGTGTCCATACACCATGGTATTTAAAAGCCACTCCCAATCCTTTCGGGTGACATCCGAGACAAACCACGGGTATCGCTTGCCGTGGAACCTAACTTGCTTCGCTAGGCCACTTTGGATGAGGAAGTCGGCTACGAGTGCGTCAATCAGCGGTAGTCGTTGGCATGGTGTGGTCCCTGTGCGTACCATAAACACAATCACAATATAACTCGAAACCAGCATTGTCGAGAACGAAGTCGATGCGGCCCCCAGTCTTCTCGCGCAGAAGTTTAAAGGTATCCCATAACTGGTTCAGGTGATTTCCCAAAATGTTCTTTTCTGTCGCAGCGAGATGATCGCCACCAGTGGACTGCAGTGACTTGATTTGCTCTTCCGTCATGTTGATAAGCAATGACAAGTCGGTGGAGTTCCCCCATAGGCAAACTAATGCAAGTTATAAAAAGAGAGTGGTTGGAAGCGTCAGACACAAACCTTGGGTCAGTTCGAGGAACATGAGCCGTTCAGCTTCGGTCTTTTCCTGATCGGAAATATTTTCCGATTGCTTGAATGGTTCTGCAAAACGCATCGAGAGCTCAAAAACGGCCTCGGCCGACCTGGAAAACGTGTCGCACTGCGAATGACCGTCAGCGGTGTTCGTTGGACGTATTGGTTTGATATACTTTTTGGCGGTAAAATACGTCGTAGTCTTTCCAGTACTTGCTTATACTGAAGCATTCGTGCAAGCGACGATACTTGTATGCTTCGGCGAAAAGCCAAGGTGCGTTCATGAAGTCTTTGCCTGGACGAAAGGATTTATATCAAGCCACCAGTTTGATGCCATCGCTCACCCTGGAAGTATTTGGCAATTTCCTTATTCCAGAGGGCGACGTCGCCTTCACCGTCGTCGATGATTGGCCTAAGCTTGGCATTACCGCTCAAGTCGGCCATGAGGGTGTCCATTCTTTCAAGACATTGGACGAGGTCGATGATGCGGTCCTCGGCAGACTGCTCGTTGAGAGTGCGCGACGTATCGTCGATCGCCTTTCCCAGTATGGTTGGAAGGCGAACGCCCATGGTTGCGTGGGCAAAGGAGTATTCATGATAGCCACGAAACGCGGGCCATGGAGGGTTGTTTGGGTCGACCTAGGTTGGGAACGTCAATCCTGGCGATTCAACGATACGAGGGGAGAGACGCACCCTCGAAGGCGTTCTCGGCCATGGTGCTTTGATATCCTTCTTCGAAGGCAAGTGGCCGAGGTGAAGGGTGACACGTGATGGGGGGGCAGAGGAGGGAGGGGCACCATTAGCGTGGGCGATGGTGGGTGCGCCGTCGAGAGGTATGTCGGGTGCAACGGGCGTCATTGGTGTTAGTGGATCCGGGTGGTCGGAGGCAGCGGGAGTAAGAGGGAAATAGTCAGAGTGCATGTAGGAGGGGGAATGGGGGGAAAAGAGGAAGGCGAGCCGTTTATCTGATCCGTGGCGCATATAACGACGCGGTTTATATATTGGAGGAAAAGGTCACAAAATGAAGCAGATATTCCAAGAAAGGAAGGTACATGGTCTGACGTCATACGAGCGATGATGCGCCAGTCGGGAGAGCGCACGTCGCGGCTGCGTTGATTTTGCCTGCTTCTCTCCTTCTGTGTTACGTAACACATACACCTTATCTTCACGATGGACAGCACAACGTGGCAAATGCGAGGACAGCACGTCTATATGCCCCGCCTCTCCTCTTCTCTCCCAGGCACACATGACCCGGCAGATCAAGTTCACCCCCTTCGGTATCCCCTATGTCACAGAGTTTGAAAATGTCTCTGTCGTCCCCAAACGACGCCCCGACGAGTTGCGTCCATTTCACGACCCGCTCTCTCTCTCCAAGCCTCGCTACACCTCCTCTCCTTCACCCTCATCCTCAACCTCGTCCTTCTGCTACATCGAGAGCCCTCCACCCCCGCAGCGCTTTCCTTCCTTTTCTTTGCCGTCAGCGTCATCGTTTTTCAAGCGGAAACCTATCCACCATCCTGCGCACTCAAGAACCCTTGACGACCCCACTACCAAGCCCCCTCTTTGGTCCTCCGAGTCGGAGGGCACAAAACCTCTTCCTCCTCCACCTCCCTCCAACGCTTCAGAATCACATGGAATCTACATCCAATTTCCCCCAGAACACACCCGTCCACAGATGAGTCGCAAGGAAATGCTTGTCCACTTGCAGCAAACCATCAGCCTTGCAGTCCTTGACGCTGGCATGAGCAGTCCACCTGGTAATACTACTCATCCCGAGAAGCACTCCAACGAGAATGCAGTACATCGGACCCGAGGGTATAAGACTCCAGATGCTTTGTTCTGCGGGACCTATGGCCAGTTGATGACAGCATTGGAAGGCGCCGGCTTATCTGCAATGCAATGTGTGGGCGAGGGCCTATCAGGATGTGGGTAACCTTTTACTTCCAGGGACCTACCACTCAATCCCAACTCCGTTTTAGACACGCGTCTAGGTGCTCTCTTTGTAGCACGCAATGATGGCGCCAGTGGTGTACAGTTGAGGAAAATTACGCTGTGGGGCTGATTTATCTGCTTGATCGTAGGCTACGAGGCCTACTTGTTTGCTTGTCGACATCGACAATGGATACCTCCGTTATGCCCTCAAGGCCAGACCCTCTGGGTTACCAAACATCCGAGTCCTTGAAGGATTGTTGGTACCTGACCCGCTTCTACTTTCTATATTAGTCACGTCTCAGTGGATCTTTCTCATGTCGTACCTGTACACCTAAGTATACCTGTCCTTTATCTAATCGATCGACCTGTCGCACCTTGGCGTGACTTCCCACTTCACCTGACTGTCGCTATCCTCGAGCATGGCTGATATCGAGACTTCCCAGAGGCACTTGGTTGTACTTGGGGCTGGTGTCATTGGATTAACTGTAGCATACTTGGCTGCGACAGATCCAGCCGTCGCATTCAGAGTGACTATCGTTGCACGAGACATGCCTGAGGATATGCACTCGCAAGCATGGGCCAGTCCGTTTGCTGTATGTCGTTCCTCGAGGCGATGGTCGTACACGCTTGACCTGTCTGGAGCTAGGGCGCAAATTGGTCTCCTCTGCCAGCAGGAGCCACAGATCGACGGGTCTACAACTGGGAGTTGGTTTCCTTGTGAGCTCGCTTATCACAAATGACCGTGACGTGGCCACTGATTCCCAGTACGGAAAAGTAACAAGTTTTGGGACATGATTCCGACTGGTTTGGTAAAGGTTGGTGTAGCATGCCCGATTGCTTTGGTCATCAAAACTAAATGACACCAAGAAATTACCATCCAAGATCTATTCGAGACGGGCCGCAGACCCTTCGGAACTATGGTGGGGTAAACTGGTTCGTGAGGTGAGCCACCGATAAGCACTGCCTGTCAGGAGGGCATTCAAATAACATTTCTTCAGCTTCACGGGCTCGATCGATCTGAGATCCCAGAGCCATACAGGTTTGGAGTTGGGTTTTACACAATATCAGTGAACCCGCAAGAATACATCCCCTGGTTGAAGTCCGAGCTGTTATCTCGCGGCGTTTCCTTTGAGCAACGGGAAGTGAGAAGCTTGGAAGAGCTGCGGCCACTAGTTGGGACTAAAGGCATTCTCGTGAATGCCACCTCTCTCGGTGCGTACCATAGATGCGAAAATATTCCGGAAAGATCATAGACGTAATATCCTAGGCTCAAGATCCATCATTGGCGTGGAAGATACCAAGTTGTATCCAATACGTGGCCAGGCGATCTTGGTAAAATCGCCTGAGATACATGAATTTTTAGCCGTGGAGGGTGGTACGTACGCTCGCAAACAGGGCTGCTAAGCCAATTTATTGAACGGATCAATAGACGATCACTCAACTCAGGGAGGAGAAGCGACATACATTATTCCACGTCCTGGAGAGAAGTACACAGATACTGTGCTATTGGGTGGGACATTTCAGCCTGGAAATTGGGATACCTCTCTTCATATGGATGTGGCTCAGCGTATCTTTGAGCGTTGTGCTGAGGTTGCACCCTCACTCAAGGACAGTGGGGTTACAAAGGTTTTGAGGCACCAAGTTGGGTTAAGGCCAGCAAGGGAAGGGGGAGCACGGGTGGAGGCGGAGGTTGTCAGGTTCCCTCTTAGTAGCACACACAACCTTGTCCCTTGGGATCCGGTGGGTTTAGAGGGTGGGAGCATGAAGGTAGTGCATGCGTATGGATTTGGGTGGGGACCTTGTTGCATTCAAAGCTATCACTGCTGATAGTTTCTTTGCAGCGCGGGAGGGTATCAGGCGTCCTGGGGAGTCGCAGCGGATGTGTTGGCTTTGGCCAAGGAGGAGTGAGGTACAAAGAACACGACCACGTGATCCGACGCGTCGAGTGTGTATATCATTGTTTGGATCCACAAGTTCATGGACGAGTACTTGCAGTGCCAGTGAGCGATCACCACAACGTCCATCTGGCAAGCTTGCCACCGTCGCCAACGTTAAACCATGTCCCTTGCGGACCTTGGCAAGAATGACATCTCAGAAGAAACTCAGGCCCTCAAGGACAGGCTCGCAAGTCGAGGTTGGCTGGATCTTCAGATTGCCATTTGCAACCGGGCTTACCCAGTTATACCTTAGACACAGAGAACGCGGGACTACAGACCCAACTTATGAGACGCGAAGCGGAACTTGAGGAGCTACAGGCAACACTCAATGAAACCTTCTATAAGGTGGGAAGTCTCCTGGCTAGTCGTGCGATATCCCCCTCTGACACCTTCGCAGCTGAGTAAAGAGGCCGAACGAGCCCTCCAGTTGGAGGGAGAGGTTTCATCTCAGTCTTCTGAGCTCAAGACAGAACGTATTTCCCTCCGGAACACTGAGCTAGCTCTGCAGTCCGCTCAGGAGAAGCTTAAAGCCGAGGAGCGCGCGAAAAGGGAACTCGAATCGACACTTGACACCATTTCATTGCACTCCCAAACGACCAGCACACAACACCAGTCCGTCCAACGTGAGAAACGTGCTCTCGAGTCTCGTGTGCGCGAGTTGGAACGCATTGTACAGACACACGAAGCAAAGAGTGTTTTGAATATCCCTCGCAAGAATGGCAGACCTCGCTCTTCGTCGGTCTCGAATTTCCGTCTCCCGGCCGTGGAACAAGAGCTGAACGATACCAGAGCCCAATTGCATACCAAAGACATGAGCCTTCGGGTGCTGGAGCAGAAGCTTGCTCAAGTCCAAGATGATTTAGTGAAGGCAGAGAATGCGCGCATTTCGATCGACAAAGCTGGCCAGAAACGCATCTCGGAGCTTTTATCGATCTTGGAGGGGAAGGAGGAAGAACTCGAATCGCTGAGGGAGACGGATAATACCGGTGAAAGAGAGGAGGAGCTATTGAAGAGGATCGACGAGGACGCAGCGAAGATCGCGGCCTTGGAGAAGTCGGTCGCTGGAAGCCAAGTTACCCGGACAAGTCAGACTAGGATTCAAAAAATGCAGAGTCAACTGAAGGCAGAGTGCGAAAAAGTACACCGCAGTGAAGACCTTCAGAATCGACTGCTTCACGAGAAGGAAGAGTTGCTCAGACAGTACGAGGCCTCTAAGCGCGAGATAGATGAGGGCCATGAATTATTGATGGCGCGCGACCGTCAGATTAAAGAGTTGGAGGCCAGGCATACGTGAGTCATTGGTTTCCTTGCGTACTTGGCTTTGTTAAAGAGATTTACAACAACAGTCATCTGCTGGCCGAACTCGATACCCATGGCCGCCGCAAGGAGTCCCTTTCGCATGACGCAGAACACTCATCGTTTCAATTCCAAGGACCGAGTGGCGTCCTATCGTTTTCCAGCGAGTCTGCCCTAGCAGATCACATCCAGACCTTGTTGCAGGCGATTGATCGGTTGCGCGATGAGCGTGATGGACTCAAGCGTGCGCTTGAGTTCTCGGAGGTTGAATACCGCATTACTACGGAAGGTTTCCAATCCCGTATCGCGTCCTTGACAAGCCAGTTGAAGGGGAGCGCGCACGATATTGCGACGGATAAACCCCCAGCCAACATTTGCCTGGAGCAGAGAATGAAACGATTAACTTTATGCGCAACCACTTTTGCTGTGGTGATATCCAACCTACAAACCCGCCTAGATCTTTCTGAAGATCGTCTATCCGCGACCTCTGCCGAATTCGCTTCTTCTAATTCCCAGTTGCACGACGCACTCGCGGGTATCGACAGCCAGCAACAACTATTGGTGACGAATGCACACGAGCATGATGACCTTCTGCATAAACTTGATGCAGTGGCTAGAGAGCTCTCAGAGTCAAACGAGGAACGCGATCGCTTGCGTCTTCAATTGGCCGATGTAGAAGGGCAGGTTGTTACCATGGCGGAACGTACCAAAGCCTCTGAGGCTGCTAGGGAAGAAGCACAACAAAGCTTCCTTCTGGTTGAGCAGCGCTTCGCAACCCTCAACAAGAATTGCCAGGACATTGAGTCCGAGCGCAACTCCCTTGCCCTTCAGATCACGAACCTGCAGGATGATCTTGCCCGTGTACAGGACGAACTGTCTGACGCTCAAAATCGCTATAACACTCTTCATGCTCAGCAACTCTCAGCAATGTCTACATCCCAGGTCGTGCAGGCACTTAAGGACCGCATACAAGAACTCGAGGCGCGCATTGTACATCACACTGACCAGATTGGCGATTATCAGCATGACATCCGTCGACTGGAGGCCAACGTGAAGCTCCACGAAGAGCGCATCGCAGAAATGACGTCGGAGCTTGAGCTTCTCGCTTCCCAAAAAGAGGCTATGGTCGAAGACTGTGCCGAGGCGAGAGAGGCAAGAGATGATGCTATCGAGAGATCGGAGGCAGCTGAAGAGGAGGCAGAAAGACTCCAGCAACGGTTGCAGCGGGCCAAGCACGCCCACGAGGCAGAGCTATCTGCAATGTCCTTGATGGTGGCGAACCTAAAGTCCGAGAACCAGCAGGCTACTGCACGTCTAGCAGACTTGGATGCCGAAAACGCAGGGTTTATCCGCCAACTAGACTCTCTCAGCCGTGATCATCAGCGTCTTAACGAACAGTTGAATGCTGCCGCTTCTCGCTCACGCTCACTTGAGCTAGAAAACTCGAAGGAGAACGCGGAAATGCAGCAAGCCATCGTTTCTCTCGCCGTCATTCACCGCGTATACAAGGATTCTGCTCGACGCGTCCAGAGATCCTACCAACATATTACATCCTTGGAATCACAGCTAGTTACCCTTAGCCAGGAACTAGCGCAAAAGGGAGCTCTCGTCGACAGCGCGGAGAAGGAAAAACATGATTTACTCCAGCAGCTATCGGACGTTTCCACAACAACAGACCAAGACGATCCGACAACGTCATCTTCTCACCTACAGTCGACTGCTGAAGAGCTCTCCAGCACGTACACGGCGTCACAGCAGCAAGAAGCGCAGCAAGATGATCATGACGTAGACTTTTTGCGGAATTCATTGCAAGAAAGGGAACAACAGCTGGTGACCGCAAGACAGATGCTCGAAGAAACGAATTCCCGCTATGCCGAAGTCGAAGCTGAGCTTCTGGAGCGTGTCGCTACGATGACTATGGAGTTACAGGCGCAGGCAGGACAAACCGAAGATATCGCTGGTCTACGGGTGGAACTTGAAAACGTCAGGACCCAGCTGCAAAACTCACTGGAAAACTTCGCCGACCTGGAGAAACTCCATGGCGATGTCATCCAAGAGTTTACTACTGCCAAAGAAGTCTTCGAGCGTCGGCTTATTGAAACTGATGAGCAGATACGCACATTAGATGCGGACCATCAGCGCACCCTAGTGACTATGGAAGCAAAGTACAGACACGAGGCTGATATCCTCGAGAGTAATCTTGAAGATCGTGAACACGAGGTGGATGAGCTACGCCAGCAGCTTCATGATATGTCGGAGGCGCATACTCGTACCGAAGGAAAGCTTCACGAAGAGTTGAAATCCTACCAAGTCCGTCATGCTCTCGCGGACGACCTGGAGAAGGACCTTAGTCGAACCATTGCCGACATGCGTCAGCGATTAGCACAAGCAGAGGCTGAGACCCTCGCACTGCATGAGGAACGGCAGTCAGTACAAATGCAGACTACCGATCTCCAGGCTGAAATCCAGCGATCAACGTCTTTGACCCGGTACCTGGAGAGTCAGGTCAGGGAAAGGTAAGTTTGGGCGTTCTACCCAATCGATGTTTACTTATTATATGTACAGTGAAGATGCTTGTATGCTGTTGAAGGAAAGCCTGAGACGGTCGGAATTGAGCCTCGCCGAATCAGAGAAGGCGGGCAAAGCTGCTGAGTTCAACCTCACTCTACAAGCCACTCAGCACGAAAAAGTACTCGCAGTACTCCGCCGCGAGATCGCATCCCTCCAGTCTGGACCCGAATTGCGTTCCGCTCTTGCTGGCCTCGAAGAGAAGAACCGGGAGATGGATGACCTGCTTAGGGCAAAATGCCAGGAGATAGAAGAATACGACGATCGAATCCTCGAGTAAGTTATTGAATGCTTTGTTATCAAATACATCTAGCAGAACATGATTACCCGCAGGACGTTAAAAGCAAACAAGAAATTGACGAGCAAAGTAGAGTCACTGACACGCAAAGTGCAGGCTTTGCAGGCGAAGCTTTCCTCAATGAAAAACCAATCCCAAGAACCTGTGGCGGAAGCCACCCCTCCGAACAAAGCGTCCTCTGCTCCCAGTCCACCTATTCCCGCTCCTGCAGCGATGCATGCAGGAAGCTACCCCATTTCTTCCCATATTCGGGAGAGCTCTGGTCCTTCATTGACTTTGAGGCCTAAGACTCCAGAACCACGGCTACAGTCAGTAGCTGCTCTACCTGCGTCACTCACTCCAGGTAGGACAAGTGAGCCTGCTGAATGTGAGATATCCGCTGGGAAGAAGCGTCCTGCACCTGATGACGACGAACGGGATGGTGTTCCTGCAGAGGGTCGTTACTCTACGGATGCATCTCTCTGGAATGGACCCACACCCCGATTGCGACGAACCCATGGACACCCAGCCGGCTTCACACCGAAGCGCGGTGTTTCCTCACGAAAACCCGCCGGACCACCGTCCCCAGGACGTAGAGTGAATGCTGGTATAACGCCTTCTGAAGTTATCACGGACGTCACCAATAGTCCGCGGGGGCCTTCGGGACGGGGTGAGGCTCAACTGAAGAAGAGAAGCTGGCTAGGGAAGATCAGAGACGGGACGGGTTCTCGACCTGCGAGTTCTCGGTCGGGTGCTTTTCGAGGACAATGACACGTCTTGTTATCACCGGACAGTAGCTCCACATTTTTTGTACTGTATTCACTTTGAAGTCTTAGCATGCAAAGCTGTAATGGTTTATGGGGAGATGAGCAAGTCATTTTGTGCATCGCAGTCGGCATTCGCCGATGTTGGCACTCAACGTCGACCATAAACATCGAAGTCAGTCTAATTCAACGACACAGAATGGCAACATATGACTCTTTGCACCGCCAGTGCAGAACACTCGAATCCCTTTTCGACTCCAAACTAACTTCCTATGCACGCCTTGCATCAGCCATTGTCAAGAACCAGGATGATGTCGAGTCGTCAGGCTCACGCGAGCGGTGGCGGGATCTGCAGAGTGAGGTAGAAGACTTGCTGGAAAAGGTGAGCAGTGACCCTCCCAAATCACTATCGTGGCTTACTTGGCCCCAAGCTCAGGGAAACTAATGATGCCCTCCTTGCACTCTCCACGAATCCAGACTCTGTACCTTCCCAGTCTGTCGCCAGGGCAATACAGAGGCACCGCGAGGTCTATCAGGACTATGCACGAGAATTTCAGCGCACAAAGGTCTCCATAAACGCACCCTTTCGTTCTAGTCTCGATCTAACTCGCAGGGGTTCCAGGCGAATATACAGCATGCCCTCGAACAGGCCAACTTATTGACTGGAGTGCGAAATGATATAGAGTGCGCAGTTCTTGCGTCATTGCCCTCGTACCCCATGTTCTAACACGCAGCAGCGCATACAAATCCTCGGCTGCCGATTTCTTGTTGGCTGAACGCAACCGAATCGACAGTTCGCATCGAATGACAGACGATGTTCTGGAGTACGCCGCAGCAGCTTCTTCTGCACAGCATGTCATATTCACCCTTGCCACAGACAAGCATACGAGACGAGGGCTGAATTCTCTCGTCAAAGCAGTTCGTTGGCGGGCATCAACACGCGGATGGCAGGCATCATCAGTAAAGATTATTCCCTCACCCATTCCCACTGCTGATCTATCCTTATTGTAGACACGGTGCCCGGGATTAATAATGTATTGGCTATGATCAAGACTCGCAGGAGACGGGACGCTATCGTCGTTGGTGTTGTGATCGCTGTATGCTTACTATCAATCCTAAGTTATATGTCACGCTAGCGAAATACCTATCATTTGCAGTAATTCAGAACACTTATGTGGTTGACGGGATATTGATTCGTTGTATTGTCTGGAGCTAGTATCAGGGTATTTGCCTGGCCACCGATCGTAGCGGGTTAGCGTGGTTTCCCTTCTGGAATTCCTGCCAATTGCGTTCTAGTCGCCTCACAGCACCCCAATCCTCCTCTCTCAAGTCCTCTACCCACGTCGTCTCAACGGCCCATCCTTTTGTTTCTGCAACAATTAGCACCATTTCCCAAGTGCGTTCGGCGCACTGCTCAACAGGGTGATAGTCAGATTCAGCCAAGATACGACTAGGGGAGCACGCTTCGATGAGTGTTCTGTGGTTGGAAGAACGCCCGTTGATCACAGTTGACAGAGACATGTATACATTCGGGTGGCGTTTCTGTGTACGATGAGAGGTTGTAATGTAAAGTACAATAAAATGCAGAACAAGTACCTCTATCGCTCTCCAAGTCTCTACACTGAGCCCACAACTGTGGATATCGATACTGATGCGTTGCCAGTCGGAACCATGTTTCTGATGCATTCGACTCAGGAGATCCAGAGTAGCTTGAGGGGACTTGACGCTATGAATGCTCACGTTTCTGCGAAGCTCGACTGCGAGATCAATTTGCGGCTCGAGGACGGCTAGTTGGTGCTCAACAGGGACTATAAAGGGAGTCAACTCCCGCGGGGTGGCGGCGTACTCGATAGGGACTCGAGCAGCGCGGTCGAGCCCGACCTCTCCCAGCATGGCTTGTGGAAATGAGGAAAGATTTCTTCGTAATTCTGCGAGGATGTCCGTGAGTGGAATTGGATCCGGGAGGTGAGGAAGCAATCTCTCGAACATCTCCTGATGTTCGCCCGAAGGCGAGAGGAGTTGTCGATAGTGCCCCTCTTTCGCGGCGCCGGGCACTATCGATATCCAATGCGAGAACCAGGGATGATAGCCTGGTACCATTCAACCCAGTTTCGACGTATGGTTAGAGAAAGCAAGCAGTACAGCGTGCAGTTGCTGACCGAAACATGGAACCACCTTCTCTGGATATCCATTGGCTAGATCTCGTACAAGAGGCTGGTCAGCTGGTCGCGAAGACATGGCACAAATTGTGATTGTCAGGTTTTCCATTGCCGGTGTGGTAACATCCGAGTCCGTGGGGTGGCAATGCACATCGACGACATGACGCAGGACGTCAAGGGGTGGTAGCGGTAGTGGCGATGGTTCTGCCATGAATGCAGTTAGCCGACTTGTTGTACGTGATTGGTGTACACTTGGAACGACCCATCAGCTTTTTTTTCGGCCGGACTCTCATGTTTGGTATTGCTCAAACTTTCAAGATCGCTATCAGAGCACGGTGCAAGTTGTCCAGCTCGACCATCAATTTTTCGACAAAGCGGCAAATGCAATGCAGTTCGGAGACGTCTCCACCCGTTCACCGGTGGATGAAGGATTCACTGGACCGCGATGCATTCCATACATCGCTACAGGTGCTCGGCGTGCGCGTGCCATCCAATAAGACAACGAGCATATTGAGGTCCGAGCTGTTGAAGAGGTGAGTCACTTCCGTGATCATCTGCACCGGACTCATGTATCGTTGATGTGCACTGTTTTCAAGATATATTATAGATTTGCCAAGGATCAAGAGTGTCGTTTGGGATCCTTCCGGGGAACAAGACCGCAGAGTCATTCTGTTGAAAGTTAAGGAAGAAGGTGCGAGCGCAAGCCAGCACACAAACCACCACTGATCTATTTCCCTGGAAGCTAGCTGCTTTGACTCCAGAGGCACGCTTGTTCTTGCAGGAGCAACACGTCGATTTAGTGCAACATAAAATTGATCTTGACTATAATTACTGGACTGCAGGTATGCAGAAATGGCTCACCCCGGATGTCCACAACCGACCCTTCTGCTTGTAGATGATATCATAAACTCCATACTCCCTGAGGACCTCTGTGATGGCTCACCGACAGGCTTCTCCATCACCGGACACATTGGCGAGCATGCTTGTGTACACCCTTTACACAAATACTAACCAATGATCATTAGCGCACATGAACCTCAATCAGGAGTATTTACCCTACAAGCATCTAATAGGGCAAATTATCTTGGACGCAAGTCACATTCGAGATAATATAACCTCAAACTAATGAAAGCTATAGAAAAACCCAGGAATCAAGACTGTTGTGAACAAGTTAGACAATATTGACGCTAAATTTCGCTTCTTTAAAATGGAAGTCCTTGCTGGAGAGCCAGATTTCGTTGTTGAACATGTAACTCTCTACTATCTGGTTAAATTTCAGATGGTTCTGACAGGGTCTCTTCGGGCAGCACGAGTCGGATTGTCGGTTCATGTTCGATTTCTCCAGAGTATACTGGAATTCTCGGCTACACACCGAACACGATCGCCTTGTACAGATGTTCAAGCCCGAGGATGTCATTGCAGACGTGTTCGCTGGTGTTGGGCCTTTCGCTCTCCCGGCTGCAAAGAAGGGTTGTGCGGTCCTCGCAAATGACTTGAACCCGGAGAGCGCGCATTGGCTAGCGAAGAACATAATTACTAATCACGTATGTCTCCGACATGCCTGAGGTACCAGATACTTACGGCAGTCCAGGTGTCCGATCGAGTCCGATCTAGTTGCGAAGATGGTCGTGATTTTATCCGGAACGTCGTGGTTCAAGTGCTGGAGAATCCATTCCCTGCGTATGGAGGTCCAAGGTTCAGCAGAATGCAGGAGAGGCAACAAAAACGCCAGCGAGAGAAACAGTCAAGTGATACCCATTCATCCAAGACGGAAGCATCTGGTGCGCCCATTCCGTTATCACGGAACAAAATCACGCACTTCGTTATGAATTTGCCGGACTCAGCACCGGAATTTCTCGGCGCATTTCGAGGCATTTTAACTCCGCGAGGTGAGACTGAAGGGCGATTGGACGGAGTTTATGCCACCATGCCGACGGTGCACTGCTACTGCTTCACTCGCGAATTAGACCCACACAAGGCTGAGGCAGACATCAGGCAGGTATGTGGACATGCAGGTGCCTATGCAAATATGCGGTGACGCGGGGTATTTTGCCAGAGGACCGAAGCTAATATTGGAAGCAAGTTGGAAGGCGAAGTCACGTTCCACATGGTGCGATCAGTCGCTCCAAACAAGGATATGTACTGTATTAGCTTCCGGCTTCCTCGCGAGGTAGCTTTTGCCGGTGATTGGTCGTAGACTGCAACCCGCCCGCTGTTTTCGCGAATAGTGATTGCAATGCATTGCACTGGTGTCGTGATGTATGCGATACATATTGCTTAGATAATCCACATTTATCCCCGCACCGGAAGTCTTGTTGAGAAAATAAAACGACTCTGCCAGTAGACCCCGGGCAGCCATTGCAGATCTCCTCAGGAGCTGCACAAGTACCCGCAACCTGGGCTTTCATTTCCATCTCATAGATATACCCCTAGAACTCACCGGACTAATTCTATAGAGTCGCAGACTAGACATGTTTCCGTCCATCCACTGCGAAGCACAAGGCAGTCCAGCCTCCCTCACTGGGTCCGCTCTCAAGAGTGTTCGGAACGCCGTGGCAGTCCCCGAGAACGAGCTCAAGCGGTGGAGGCGTGTCTTTGACACCAATGCCAAAGTCGTGGTCAATGGTGAAAAGTGTGTGATATAGTCAATGTGTCCTCACAAAATACTCACCGGTACATTGATGCAATACCAGGTTCCTTGACACCGAGAACTTCGTCAATGCCATTGCACCAACAGGCGACCTGACTAAAATAGGCCGTGCACAGTTCGCGATGTTGTTCCGCGTCGCCGACGCCTCAAAGCGGGCCCTCGTCTCGTGGGAAGACTTTACAGTCTTCCAGACACTTTTAAAACGTTCGGACGCTGATTATTGGATAGCTTTCAAATACTTTGACGTGTGAGTCGCAAAGAAAAATGTGCCACCGCCTGAATCTAACACGTCTGTTGACATAAAGGGACAACTCTGGAACAATCACTTTTGATGAGTTCAAGGATGTATTCACAGCCAATGTTGGCTCGTTCTCAATCCCTTTTGACTTTGACTGGTCAGTCGGCCACCTTTGCGTGAGAACGTGTTTTTTGTTTACACGCGTCTCGCAGTGATTGGGTTAAGTTGTACCTTGGGAAGAAGAACGGAACACACGTGCTCGGATGTAGGTAACCCTTCAATTCCCATCTTCTCTCACTGAATATGACCGTTTGCAGACAATGAGTTCACTCAATTGATGAAAGGGCTCCAGGGAGAACGCCTACGTCAAGCTTTCAAACATTTAGACGCAGACCAAGACGGTTTCATTAAACCGGAACAGTTCAAGCAAATTATTCTCGTGCGTAGACTTACTATCACTGATGGCATGAGAAACCCATACCGTCATTAGGAGCTTGCGGGGCACAAGTTGTCGGATGCGGTGGTGGAACGCTTGCCTACGCTATGCACGCTCACTCCATCAGGACGTATATCATATTCCGAAGTAGTAGCATTCCACAATGTCATTCGAGGTGGGTGTCACCGATGCATCTTCGCAGAAAATACTAACGTCGCAGGATGGGATGTCAGAAATGGATATGGTTGAACGGTACGTAATAAGGTTCATGCAGAAAAGGCAGGAGCATATGAGATTCTATGCCAGCATCATACGTGAGGCGATTGCGAAGTCCAAGGACGGCCGAATAGATCAGTCTGACTTCCTCAACCACTCCGCTATAAGGTCACGCTATTCGCTCTTCACACCCATGGAAGCCTCCATTGTCTTCCACTTTGCTGGAAGGGGGAACGGCGACAGGAGACTTGCTCTGGTCGACTTTGCACAGTTACTGGATCCTCGGTGGAGAGCCCCGCATGAGGAGGCAGAGGGCAAGACTGCGGCCACTAACGCTTCTTTCTTGAATCGACTCTTGCAATCCTCATACAACTTTGTCCAAGGAGGTCAGCGTCAATGGAGATGATAAATGAATGTTTCTGAGCGGGTTACAGGAATTGCTGGCGCATTTGGAGCGACTATTGTATATCCCATTGACATGGGTGAGTAAACTCACCCGTTTGAGCAGGTACAATTGAATGTACTAAAGTATGGATCAACAGTGAAGGTTTGTGTCACGTCGATTTTCTGTCCTGATGACTGTTGATTCGGAGCCGTGTTTGTTAGACCCGGTAAGGCTTTTCCGACGCCTGTGCATCACTTTCGATTGACAGCTTTTGGGCTTCAGTATACAGAATCAACGGAGCACAGTTGTCGGTCAAATGCTGTACAAGAACAGTTTAGATTGTGCACAGAAGATTCTTCGCAATGAAGGAGTCCTTGGATTCTACCGTGGCCTCGGCCCTCAATTGATTGTGCGGACACTCACTTCGTTACAAAACACACAGCTGATATCAATGATAGGGCGTTGCCCCAGAAAAAGCCATCAAATTGACCGTTAATGACCTCGTACGTGGGCGGGTGATGGACCCTGAAACTGGTCGAATCAAGCTAGAGTGGGAGTTTATCGCTGGTGGTACCGCGGGTGGTTGCCAAGTTGTATGTACCGATCTTGTTTTGTGTGATTGGTACTAACCTCAGCAGGTCTTCACAAACCCCCTAGAAATTGTGTATGCCTCTCAAATCGGTCCTCTCGACGACTCTTAACACTTTTTTAATAGGAAAATCCGGTTACAGGTCCAAGGCGAAGCTGCGAAGGTAGAGGGTGCTGCCCCAAAAGGTGCTGTGCATATCGTTCGGCAATTGGGCCTTATGGGTTTATACCGAGGAGCAAGCGCCTGCTTACTCCGTGATATCCCGTTCTCTGCAATTTACTTCCCTACCTACTCACATCTCAAGAAGGATGTTTTCCAGGAGGGTTATAACGGAAAACAACTCGGTTTCTTTGAGACACTCGGTTCAGCTGCCATCGCGTGAGTCCTTGGGCACGATTGCATGGTCCCCCCGATCTGAGAGCATCTCCGCAGAGGTATGCCAGCAGCCTACTTGACGACTCCAGCAGGTCAATTCGTGTGCGTTTTGCTTTGGATTTCGCTGACGAATCAGTAGACGTGGTGAAGACTCGCCTTCAAGTAGAGTCTCGCAAAGGCGAGTCCCACTACAAGGGTTTAACAGATGCATTTGTGAAAATATGTAAGCCCAGCACCCACTCGCTTAAACCGAACTTGACTGAATACTGCCTAGACCGAGAAGAGGGGTTCAGAGCGCTGTTCAAGGGTGGCCCAGCACGCATCCTTCGAAGTAGCCCTCAGTTTGGCTGCACACTACTTGCATATGAGTATCTGCACAAGGTACGCGAACCTTGCACTTTGGACACTTGCAATAATTGAACACATAATTTTCCAGTACCTACCAGTAAGTAGACTATGGCGAGAAAATCGTGATTCTGACGCCACTTTTACACGCGCAGTACCCATGGGAAGATAAACCACCCCAAGTACAGACGGCACTCACCTCGCGGCAAGAGGACATGTCAAGGATCCGCGCCCGGAATGCCTTAAAAATTTTGCTTGATGTCCATGGCGATTTTGGGCGCCGTGCTGCCAACTTCAATCCTCCTTTCGTTCGTCCCCCGTCATCCGCATTGGCGTGACGTATGACAGGCATCTGAGCACTTTTCAACCCATTTATTCGTTGTGACACACTCTCTATCCTTAACCGCTATCCTAATGATTTAGAAGCGCAGACAGTGGTACTAGAGATTGCGTGGGATCTATCTGACAGGTTACATACTTGGGATGCTACATATAATCCAAACTTTCTTGCCATCGCTTCCTCATCTGACAACTTGTATTTGTTGGCAATGCCCTTCCGTGAAGTCCAGTTTCCCTCCGACGCGGCATCATTGAGGAACGGGAACGAGCGGTTCTTCATTTTCTTCTGTTCAAGACTGCCAGAAAGCAATTTGCTGTGGTGCCCCGTGGGTTGACAGTTAACGTGACGTACCTTCTGAACCGAACATCGACAGGATTGTGTTGCTGTGGAAGATTTGATCAGAAACACATTCAGCTCTGAGCAAGGGCCGTCCGCCGTCTTAGTTTACGTTGGCCAGAGATCAGAGTAGGTGTTGATATCTGATATACAAGTTTCGGGCGTCTCAATTCGGTGGTCACGACAGATGGAAGGCACCTGACAATATCTTCCGCAAGGAACCGTGGAAAGTCGAAGCCATCCCGACTATTATCAAGTTGGACGAAGTAAGTCGCTCGTCGTCTCTAACATTCCGCGATAACGGTTCACGGTGCAGGCTGGAGAGGAAATCGGGCGTTTGGTTGACGGACAGAACTCTATATCGAAGGAGCTGCCGTCGTTCATTCAGTACTAGCCATCCCGTGCTGCCCATTCCATCCTGTGCCCACCGCATGCCAATGCTTACGCCATACGGAACAGTGATTTTCTGAGTTAACCGGTGGAGGTCTGGATGACACGGACCCCGATTCACGAGCTGAAACCAACCAGGCCGGTGGCCGCGCCCGCCACTCAAGCTATTTCCCGGCGCTATCACGGTATTTGGGGCCATCGTTTACCTATACAGCTGCTCTTTGCTTATATCCTAAATATCGTACGTTGGTCTCCCTTATCGACACAGCCATTCGTCGTCCTTCATTGTTGCGGGTCGTTCGCAACAAGGAAATGTAGGTTATATGCAACCCGGGCGGTATTATTTATGGAGCCGAGTCCTTCCCCCACGTAGCTCAATGGTTCTAAGCTGGGCTGAGTAATACTGGTAACCGCGTTCAAAGTTGGTTATTAGGATCCACCCTGTGGTTGTCATCACAGTATGGCTCCTCCGAGTATCCTGTAACCTGCCAAGGCAGTAGTCGATGGCATGGCCTACCGCAGCCATCCTCTGCGTCGTCCTTCTACTTGGTGCTTCCATGCTTATTTCCACAGGAACTCACAGCAAAACATGATACTAGACATTGAATATAAAAGTGGACATGTAAGTCAAATAACTCCTCAGTTTTCTTCGCAGCTCTCAGCCCTTCAACCCGATCTTCATCATGCCCGGCCTCAAATACCACCTTTCATCCGAAATTCGTGTTCTCGAACATTACTCCGCTCAGGCTTTTCTCGCTCTCACCTATCCAACGCTTTGCAAACATGAGCGTTCTTCCAATATTATCCTGGCTCACGCACTCAAGAAAATCAGTGTGGAAGCAGCATTGACAGGTTGCCAGTTTGTTACGCAGTCTGAAGTAGCACTCGACGTACCGTCAAGTGACGAACTCAGCGACTCGTTATGGTTGACCGTTTGGACAACCTCTTCACAGGACATTGCAGAACTGGAGCTAGTTTTGGCTTGTCATCGTGCGGGACAAGATGAATTACCTGTCTTCCTGTGGGCTGCGCAGCCCAGGATGCTGTCTTCACCTCAATGGTTGGCGCCTCGCGTCACAGCCCTCGCTGATCGCTTGGCGTTGTGCGTTCCCCCGACCCGCGTCTTCTCCATGTTTGGTATGACTGCCCTCGTAAAGGCATTCAGCAAGTACTGGACAAGCCTTACCGGCTTCCAGGTAGAACCCAAACCATTCTATTCCGCATTCCTCTCCTATTGTACCAAGGAAACGATCACCGACTCAGAGGTCGATCTGCCATTCGGGCATCTTATCCGTCGTGGAATGATTTCAGATATCGAGGATGTTGCCCAGCTTGGCAAGGGTTTCGCAGATGATTCGGTACGGGACGATCGTATATCTTGCCGCGTGTCCGATCCATACTCATGTGGCGTTGCTTAGGTGTATTTCCCGTTGACCATCGAGCTTGCTCGCGCAGAAGCTTATGACCTCGTGTCCAAAGGTCAAATTTGGCTATACGAAGTATTAGGTGCAGTCGCAGCCATTTGTGCCGTTACACGGTCGTCGATGAAGGTGTCTGCGGTCACCAAAGTTTATACCTGCCCAAATTGGAGACGTCAAGGCTTTGCAATGCATTTGGTTCACCATGTAACTCGACAGTAAGCACATCTGGTCCTATTCCCGTATTCTTGTTATTGATACAGTCGAAACAGACTACTGGACAGTGGTAAAGAAAGCGTTGTCTTGTACGTCGGCCATGAAAACAGCGCCCGTCGAGTCTACCATCGCGTTGGATTCGTCGGACTTTCTGGAAAGCCTGAAGAACGACCCGAGGATGTGGAGGATGCTTTGGAACTTGGATTCGTTGGCACAAACCGCGGACACTGGTGAATCTTAGTGATTAGTTCCTAGATGGTTTCCTTTCATGTGTCGTTGGAACCCTTTTTGATGCATGTGACACTACGCACACGACCGAGATTTCATTAATATTTGCATTCCTGTATAATACACTATGTATATAGCTTAGATTACCGTGGACACCGGGCAATGCGCGTTTTCTCCAATTCATAACAAAGTTACATTCATTACAACGGTCTAAGCAGCTTCGACAGACCCACAGCGAGTAAAGTCGCCGGATTTACCACCACTTTTATGTGACACAGAAATGTCACCTATCACCATCTCCTTGCCCGCCACAGCCTTGAGCATATCCCAAACTGTAAGCAAGCCGACGGATACGGCGGTCAATGCTTCCATTTCAACCCCAGTTTTGCCTTCACAGGAAACCGTAGCTGTGCATCGGATCCGGTGTGGTAATGTGTAGAAACCATGACCTCGACTCTCCTGAATGTCTACCACTTCAGGGGTCAGCGTAACCGAGATGTTAGAAAGCTGCAGAGGATGGCAAAGGGGGATCAGTTCCGAAGTTCGTTTGCATCCCATTATCGCTGCGAGCTGCGCTACGGTGAGGGCATCACCCTTATCGGTAGCCTTGGCTCGTAGTTTATCCACTGGCGGGTCCCTTCTTGCCACGTGGGATGGGGTTCCGGTGACTAGTTCATAGGCAATTCTGGGAATGTAGATATAGCCTGTCGCTGTAGCGGTGCGCTTCGTCGAATCTTTGTCACCAACGTCGACCATGGATGGGCGACCAGCGGAATCTAGGTGAGTTAGCCTGGACGTCGGGTTGGCTGAGTGACTCTGCCAGCGTCGCTCAGCTCGAGTCACTGGGCAGGAACTGGCCGTAATGGGGACGAGATTCCTGAGCGGTAGGCCCGAGAAGGGGCGTATCAATGATTGCCGTGATCCTGTTTACATACAAGCATTGATCAGGAAAGATGCTGCTAGCTATATCCTACGGCATTTCAGGAGGAAAGTAGCTAACCTCCTATCAGAATCATTGGTCGATTCGTTAGAACATCAATACCCTCCATCCCTGCATGTTTCTCTTTCTTCCCAATAACGGCAGATCCAATAATCTGTAGAAGGTCTTGATCTGTTGCACCGCTTCGGACTGCGTCGCGAAGAGAGACCTCCTTGGCGTCGAACAGGCAAACCTGATGGTTACGCAGAGTCAGGAAGGGTGGTTTATCACGGTGTAGAAATACCCTCGCCTTTATTTGGCCGTCGGCAGTCAGTCGCAGACGATTGCAAGACGAGCAAAAGTGGTCAGACATACTGCTAATGAAACCAATGTTTCCTGTGTATCCTGGTATTTGCCAGGAACGAGCAGTATCATTGAGCTCATCAGGTGCGCGTGCAATTGTCGGGTGTCGGTGTTTAATTGTGTCCAGCAATTCCGTGGACGGTATCATTTTAGCTTTGTCCCACTTATTACCTTGTAGATTGAACGCGTCAGCTTAATAAGTGAACGGAAGACTACTCGAACAGTTACCTGTGAAAGGCATGAATTCGATGAAGCGCACGGAAAGCCTTTTGTCCTTTGTTAGTTCGACGAAGTCTAGGATCTCGGAATCGTTGAGTCCTTTGATGACGACGACGTTTAACTTGACAGATTGCAAGCCAGGGCAAGATAATGCCACATCCAAAGCACGCAACACGGCATCGTGACCAAGGCGACGTGTCATGAGTTCAAACTTGAATGGATCTAGCGTATCAAGGCTGCATGACTGAGTCTGACCTTTACATGAAGGAAAAGCGAGGAGACAAACCTCAGGTTGAGGTGGGTGAGGCCCTTGCGCACTAAATCGGACAATCGACGATGCAGAGTAATCCCGTTACTGGTCATTGCGATTGAATCGAGACCAAACGGGCGCAATTCATTGAGCCTTGCTGAGGTCAGCGTCGGACGACAGCGGATACTTGAAGACAGCGGAAGGGGTCACCTATGATACTGTCGAGACCCTTTCTAACTGTTGGCTCTCCACCGGTCAAACGTATTTTGCGGACTCCACTTTTAACGAAAAGAGAGGCAAGACGGACGACTTCGTCGTCTGTGAGAATGTGGTCTCGGGGAGAGAGCTCCACGCCCTCACTCGGCATGCAGTAGAAGCCTGACGCGGACGACTGAATGAACGCGAGACTCGGACCGACAAAAAAGGGACATACATCTGAGATTACATCGCTCAGTTAGTGAGATGCGAAGGTAGTCGTGTCTGCGATTGAAGGAATCGACCAAGGCGGGTGAGAAAGGTCTCTGGGCATCGATGTGTGCAATCTTGTCCTTAGCCGTGTGTTAGAGGAGTGTTAGGGAGAAAAGAAAGAGCATACCTGGACCTGGGCTCGAAGGTGGGATAGCGGACGAGCTAGGGAGGGATATAAGCTGGTGCGAATGCGATTCATAAAGATAGACTGACCGCAGTGTCTGTGTCCATGACCGCATTAATATGTGTGACACATTGCAAGCGTGACAGGCGTATGTAACGCGGCTGTGACAATATCCGTGACATATCATCGGGGACGCGTCACGGCACTTGCGCATCACTGACGCGTCCATCTCCCAGCAAACAGCCATGGCAAGTACCATCTACTTCATCTTCGCCATCCGTTTCGTCTCACATGCACATAGTCAATAATGGAATATAACGGTGGCTCCGTCATAGCCATGGTTGGCAAGGATTGTGTCGCCATCGCCTCCGACCTACGGTTGGGCACCCAGTCATTGGGCATTTCAGCCGACTTCCAGAGGGTGCTTGTCTGATACTTCTTTATGATATGCTCATATCTTACTTTTCTCCAGGTCTTTCCGGTGACCGACAGATTGTATGTCGGTCTCTCCGGACTCGGTACCGATGTCACCACACTGTAAGTCGCCTGAATGACCCGCAACATCCCCATCTCAGGCATCGCAGACACGAGCGCTTCCGTTATCGCGTCAACATGTACACTATCAAAGAGGAACGAGAGATCCAACCAGAAACGTTTACCCACATGGTGTCCTCTACGCTATACGAGCACCGTTTTGGACCATACTTTGTCGAGCCCGTCATCGCCGGTCTTTCAAGGTCCCCCACAGGCGCATTCAAGCCATTCATCGCTGCAACAGATCTCATAGGTTGCATCAATTTTGCCAAAGATTTTGTCGTCGCTGGGGTTGCCTCCTCAAAACTGTTCGGTGTTGCAGAGGGCCTTTGGGAACCTGACTTGGAACCAGAGGATCTCTTTGAGACCATTTCGCAGACTTTGTTAAACGCAGTCGATCGAGATGCCTTTTCGGGCTGGGGTGCAATCGTACATGTCATGTGAGTGGCTTTGCCTTTATGACCACTTGTCTGACCTTCTCCATTCAGTACCAAAGATCAAGTTGTAACTCGCACACTCAAGGCCAGAATGGATTAAGTGGCTTTTGTAATACTTTTGTTGTAGACAACTCGCCTCGCTTTTATGATCATTGAAACCAAGTCTACCCCCTGCCTCCCTGAACCGAAGCAGTCATCGCTCTCGCCTTTTCGCGCTACGCAGAGAGATGACCGCTTTCAATGATGACGACGGATAATCATGATCACTATTTTGATTTATCAATATTAGGGTGGGACACCAAAGTCAGCGCCGACTGAACTCGGGCCAGTACCAAGTCGATCATATTCTAGTGGTGTACTTTTACGATCAGCCTCAGGCTTAACGGGATGGCCACGGCGCAGACGGTAGATGCGATCCTGAGCGGCCTGCGATTTCCGGCGCGTACCTTTCCTCTCACTTTTGCAAAATCCTCGACCACCGATCCTCATGGAATCCGTGTGGGCCTGTCCACGTCGAAACCTAGGACTCGGAGGCTTCCCGATGTCACTGCCATCATCCTCAATTGGTCTCGGTTGGATAATGTCGTTCGCATTGCATCTCTCCTTTGCGGGCCATGGCTAGACGACACCATTGCTGAAGTCTATGTCTGGAACAACAGTCCCCAGAAGCTGTCAAAAGAGGTTGGTCAGACCAAATTCTACCTCTGATGCACGAGAGAAGCTTCGTCCGACGCTGCACTTAGATTTTTTCTCGCGCTCACTGTGACACGCGGAAACTCAAGATAGAGAATTCCCCGGAAAATCTGTATTTTTATGCTCGGTTCCTCGCATGCACCAAGGTGTCGACTCCGTACTGTTTCATCCAGGTACGTTCCTTGCCTGGGCTTACATGGTCCCTTTGCCAATCAATTATTAATGACGATTACAGGATGACGACTACGTTGTCCTGCCAGAGCTCATAAAGACGCTCCGCGTTCGAATAGAAGAATCCTTGCAGGGCGGAATACATCTTTTGCCGCCGCATGAGCATCTATCGAGCCGGCTGCGTACAACAGTGACTTCAAACGGTGTCCACACAAGCTTTGCGTGGCTAGGTCATGGTGCCATGATAAATCGACAACGAGCCCTCGGCTTTGTTTCTCTCTTGCATAATGATTCCCTTGGTATGACAGAGGAACAAATCAAAATGGCAGACAACTATTTCACTGTCCTGAGCAACGAAGTACCAGAAATCTGGTTTGATCAAGGAATAGAGCTCGAGGGAGGCGAACCGTTCACCGTCGGTCACGAGGGAAACGAACGTAACCGAGTGCACATAGTAAGTTTTTCTCAATTGAAATCTTGGATTTGCTACACGAAGCAGGAACATGCATGTCGCTTCCTGGACGAGATTGTAGCACGCCCATTCTGTGTCGCAGTGTCTAGTGACACTCAAACCCCCAGTCTGGGTTTTGTGAAGACGGATGATCATGTTTCCAATCTCTACGATTGCCATGTAAACCGCGCAGCTGCCCTCGGTACACCTTACCTGCTGGAAAGCAACATCAAACTGCTTCCTGATGAGAGTATTCCCAACTGCCTTGCTGCGATAGACTTGCTCGGGAACGAGGAAAGACGTGCTAGGCTGATAGGAGAGGATCTAATGTTACATTACCAACAACATCCCCTCTCCTGTGCTGTGGATGGGAACGCCGACACTGCGTTCCATAGTCCTTATAGTGAGTTGAAGGGTCGTAGCCTGAGCACTTTCTAATGGTCCGTACAGATGCAAAACAAGGCGACTACATTCTCATTGACGTGTTGTCGACGTTCGAATTCAACGATTCCATTGTCGAGCTGGTTTTCCTCGTAGCTCCGGACAACGAGCGGATCCTCCGCAGATCGAAATATGAGTGCTCTTCCGATGGAAAATGCTGGGTAAGCATCGTGATTACACGATACGTGATGCTGAGTCGTAACGGGTGCGTTCCGTGCGTAGCTCCTATCGCCATACCAACTCTTGTCTCGACGCACGGCGGTCACGGCGGTAGCAGGGTTAACCCAGGGTCGAGATAGTGATTTGCTGGAGTGCACCGTGCGGATGGCGGGGAGCCATGCTCGGTTCTTCAGAGCTACGGCTGGCGAAGATGTTTCTCTTCCATGGGTGGTATACGAGGTGTGGGTGACGTCTGTGCCACAAAATGTGTAGAACACGTTGAAATCAATACTAGTGTCAATATTAATATGCACCCTGCCGTCAGCTCGCTTAGCAGGTGTTCACTGGGAACTCCGCTTCTTGCCGCTTTACGCCCCATTGGTTTCATTCGACATCTACGTTCTCCGGTACGGGCGACGATGTTCCACCTGGCAGCAAAAAGTCCATTTAAACACAACGTTGCGTTTCGAGGAGCGCAACGCTCTATTTCAGTCCAGGTAGCGCACATATATTCTCAAGGCTGTCGTGCTAAGGATATAATGCGACAGACACTGCTCCATGGATCGCCAGATGCTCGGAAGGCTGGCGAGATTGAAGTACAGCAGCACTCAAGGCTTGTTGCGAGAGGTAAATATGTCCATGGATTCGAAGGTAGGAACTCTTGGTGCATGTTAGACCGATGCGTCTAATGGTCGGGTAGTCCATCAAGTGAAACCCGATTCAATTGATGAGTATAAGGCAGCTGCGTGCGTGGCTTTCTAGCAGAGGATGCTAGCACATTTATGTTTGTTCGTAGCGAAAAGTACTACGCGGGGATCAAGGATGACCCACGGTTACATGTTAAGCTGACAGGCAGCTGGGAGACGTTGGTCGGTAACCAAGACACGTTTGGTGAGTGTATATCATTTCGTGCTGCAAGGATGATTCACCCATCTTGCTTCAAACCGCAGTCCATATTCTGGAATATGAGAACTATGCTGGTTATGACAAGACAGTGGAACTCATTAGAAACTCGGAGGTAATGGCCCAGACTCGATTCTGCTCGTGCATGGTGCTTATTCCCCTTCAGCACGCGAAATATTACAAGGCGCTTCTTCCCTACGTAGCCTCCCGTTCTACACAGCTTGCTCAAGAATTTGCATTCTTTCCTACCGCACCACCACATGCTCAAGGTGGTATTTTCGAACTCCGGAGTTACCAATTGAAGCCCGGCGTCCTTTTGGAATGGGAGAATACATGGTCTGCTTCCAATAGCCCGTCGTGCATCATGTTTCGAGATTGATGGTGCTGTCAGGCGGAGGGGTATTGAAGCCCGTCGCAAATTTGTCGCACCGGTCGGAGCTTGGTTCTCGCAGATTGGAAGGCTCCATCAAGTTCATCACATGTGGCAATACCCGTCAGTGAGGGTCTAACCTTGGGTGGGAAATCGTTCTCACAGCTGTTTTAGGAGCCTTGACGCAAGGAAGGAAACAAGGGAGAAGGCCTGGCAGATTGACGGTTGGGCAGAGACGGTCTCCAAGGTACGTTATTCGTTGCGTGTGGTAGTTAAAAGACTGATCATGATGCTGTAGACTGCCCAACTCGCGAAAGAAATGGACTCGTTTATATTACTTCCTCTCCCATACAGTCCTCTTAAGTGAGGACTTGTCTGCTTTTAGTTCGTAGGCACTCCGCTCCGTCGTCCTTGTTTGGTGCGGATGAATTGCTGCTAATTGTTTGTACGCTTCGACATGCAGCGACTAGTGTATCGAGAGTTCTATGTACTTTGTCTATGCTACATGTCGTCGAGCGTCGCTCACACGGGTGAGAACGACAGCGTCACTGGCAGAGCAAATGACACCAATTGGGTAACCGTGCGAAGGTTCTGCCGAGATTGATGTTATTAGCTTTTCATTTATTATTCATCTGAGTCGATGCGGACGGCGCCGTGCCTAAACGCTCTGGACGAGTCTTATCTTTCCACAATGTCGACAACCCAGTGGAATGAATCCGAACACTCGGAAGAAGAATTGAACCAGGACTCCCTCTCAAGCCGCAAACGAAGTAGCAGGGGTAACTCGGTCGTTTGCAGCCCATCTTTTGCCTACTGAATTGCCTTATTATTAGCCTGCGATCAGTGT
This sequence comes from Boletus rufocinnamomeus, assembly GCA_038092675.1. NCBI lineage: Eukaryota > Fungi > Basidiomycota > Agaricomycetes > Boletales > Boletaceae > Boletus > Boletus rufocinnamomeus. The sequence goes on from JBBPQV010000036.1 coordinate 28,198, forward strand.
AGAAAAACTAAGAGCAAGTGCGAGCCTTCTAGCACTCCGGGAACCTGCAAGGGCTGTGCTCTTGGAGGAAATGGTATCTCTTTTTTCGCCCTGTTGTCGTTAAAGCCCTGATGATATCCCTTTTCTCAGTCTGTACCTTTCTGGGTAAGTGTTCGCCGCAGAGGACGTAGAGTGACTCACGCCGAGTACTGTAGGCCCCAGTTACAAGCGCGGCCCTCCAAAAGGATACATTCAGGCCATTGAGCAGCGATGGCACCAAGTCGAGTCATTGCTCGGGTCACTGCTTGCATGTCCAGACCGTCGTGTACAGGATTTGTTAGCTGACATCCGACAAGACGAATTAGCTAGGGAGATATTGAACAGAGTGGATACTGGACCATTTGTACGCTTGTGCCTTCTGCCACAGCGGCATCGCAACTGACGCAAAAATCAGGGTCCTTCGGGACGTCTCTCACAGCCTGCAGGTGCTACCAAAGAAGATTTCTTTGCTTGTGTCTTTCGAAGCAACAAGACTTCTCGCGATGCTGCACGATCTAGGCGTCAGTCACGTATATCGCGAGAGATTGTTTCTTCTTCTAGAGGTGATTGTCTCTTACTATTCAAGCGAGCTTTTTTGACCACCTACGAAGAAAACGCCCTGTCGAGCATGCCAACCGCAGAATGGCAAGATCGTTTGGCCGCTCGCTTGTCTAGGAATATATTGGAAGCTCCTCACAGCACCAGCACTCACCGATCACCCTCTCGTGGATATGGCGAGGTTCCTTTGACACAGCGCCGCCGACTCGATGAATGTAGTTCCGGGGCGGGTACAAGCCATCTGAATTGGAACGAGATGTACACGATGGAGGCATCGTCGGGTAATACGATAATTTTGGTGGCGTCAGAAACCATTCAACTTAATATCAAACGTTTCAGGTTCAGAAGAGACGGATGAATCCCAGTGTGCGACTCCGTTTGGACAACTATCGTTAGATGAGAATCAAGAGGTATGCCGCGCTTAGATTGGCGCTCTGATTTACTCACCGCGTTTAGGTCCGATATCATGGGAAAGCCAGTGGTCTCCACCTCCTTACTCGGAACGATCGCGTAGATAGTCGTCTTGATGGAGGAGTTTGGTTGGATCCATTTCTCTTTATGTGGTCACAGCAGGATACTGACCTTCTTGTTGCACAGGAGGCTCCCAATGGCGCGCTTCTGGCCATCTGCTAAGGCAGATGTGTCTGCCGTGCCGCCAGACGCTGATATTCCTGTTATATTTCCTCCTGTCGAGATGCAAGATCGGCTGCTTGACTTGTACTTCTCGTATGTTCATCCAATATTTCCTGTTATCCACAAGGGTCGTTTTTTGCGAGAATATAATGAGTGGTAAGGTTTATCGTGTGATTGCATTCAGCTCAGTTCCTCACATTTTCACGTCGCAACAGGAAACAAAGGTCCATTGGTGTCGTATTATTCGATGACTTTGTGCTTACCCAGCAGTAGTGACAATCCAAGTCCGCCAAGTTCGAACGGTGATTCCCCCTCATCTGCCCCAGAACAACCACAAACCACCAGTAAACTACTGCTTCTGTCGATATTTTCCGTTGCTGCTCGCTACCTGGACGAGAGGGCTTCAGAGCCCGTGGACAAAATTTGGGATGTTGGATGTGATTACCTCACCCAAGCAAGAAGTGTACTTGGTACTTCGCGATTGTCTTTATAGTTTATTTTTTTGACCACTGATACCCCTCTGGTTATTAGCGCAAGTGTCACACAATTCTCGGGCATCGACCTGTCAGGCCCTACTCCTACTAGGCCATCGTGAATTTGGAATTGGTATGGACTTGTGGGGTCGTTGGTCCTTTGTGCTGACTTAACTTTCAGGGTCCATGGAACAGGGTTGGCTGTACATCGGTATGGTGATATCAGTTACATCTGTTTGCCTTGCATTTTTAACACTCTTCGGTATTCAAGGAATGGCCATCAGAATGGTTCGTTTTATATGCCAACATCCAGTTTCAATCTGATAAATGATAATCCAGGCGCTAGACCTAGGTCTCAATCGCGCAGCAGATAACTGGCAGTTCAATGGAAGGAAAATGTTCTCCGATGAAGAAAATCAAGTGAGGAAACAAATATGGTGGGCTTGTTGCATTGCGGATAAGTACGTCTCTCTATCTGATATGATGGACTCAGCTCAACTTTTGATTTCAAGATACAGCTCCACCTATATGGGTTTGTGTACGCTCAATGTTTACGTGTAGGTAACTGACATTACCTGTCAGGGCGTCCAATATGTATTGCCGAGAATGATTTCGACACATTGCTACCGGATGCAGAAGAGGTGAGCTGTGCAAGCCTGGAGGGCCAAGGCTGACTAGCTCCACAGTATGAGGATGACTCGCATCTAAGCCACCCACTTGGCGTAGTGTCATACCGACCCTTATCGACTGTCCTCATCATGCGGTGCTTTCGGGTTGCTTCGTCACTCTGTTAGTATTTGCCCACGGTTATCATTCACACTAAAATGCGTTTGTCTAGCCGTGATCATTGGGTCGATTGTGTCGTCCGTTTATCCAGTAAAGTCCTCGGAGCGCGGTTCTAGGCGAGCTGTTTTGAGTAACTTGGAAGCTCGTCTTGACCAATGGTACCTTGAGCTCCCCGACGACCTAAGATATGACCCTGCAAGCAAAAGAAATACTCCACCAGCCCCCGTTTTATACATCCACGTTAAATACTGGTCGGCTGTGTTGCTTTTGCACAGAGCCTTGTGAGTAGTATTCCTCATCTAAGGCGAGTCATTGATGTATATTTTTGCATAGTATACCGAACTGGAAAGGGTACGACTTTGATCCAGTGCATACGGGAGATAAGCTGATTTCTTTAGCTCTGAGCCGATACTACACAATCCACCTCCTGGCTCTAATACGACGTCACTGAAAGCCTTCGACCTAAGCCAAAGTGCTGCGACCTACATAAGTACTATTGGTAAGTGGTGTAATTTGAATGTCGAGCTTCCAGCTAAACATGATTCAGTGACAACATATCACAATTGCTACAATATTAAGCGTGCATCACCTTTTCTTTCACCATATATTCTCAGTGCAGGGTGAGTCATTTCGACCCATGATATCTGCATCCCACCTTAATTTGCGTCCAGTATCATGCATATCGTGACGCGTACGTCCTAGATTATACGGATCCTATCATATGCTTATCTTTGCCACTCAAAGTGACTCTACGTCCATCAAACGTGCAGGCTTACATCGGGCTTCAGCAGTCGTTGACTGCGCTAAGAGAGATGCAAGTACGTACCGCTTCCTCGTATAATCTAGGCTTGCCTTCACGCATGCGCAGACGACTTGGCCTAATGCAGCTAGAGCATGGGACTTGCTCAATGGCGTAAAGGTTCAGGTAGACAGCAACCTTACGCCCATGTTGCAAGGTCCTGACAGACAGAAGAGAGGTGCCGATGATGCCTTTGGGAGGGAGAAGAATTCGGACTTGCTTCAAAGAGAGGCGTTCGGGGATTCTGGTTCAAAGGAACGGATGACATCTACCACAGGGATCCAGGATATCAGCACTCGCATGATGGCCCACATGCTGGGACTGGATATCCCGGGCATCGAACCGTCGACATCATATTATCCTGGTTACGAGTGGTGGCCCCGTGCGACGAATGTTGTCCACGCACCTTATCGGCAACCGTCTTCCGGGGCGAATGCACCACACTCGGGATCGTTGATGAACACAAATTATCCACCGGCCCAAGGGGATCCCGGATGGAGAGTCCCGTCAACGAGCTATTCGTACGAATTCCATGGTTTACCGCATAATTATCCGATGTAACCTCAGCTTGGATCGCTTGGTTGTAATAATAGAGATTATGTAATCGCTTGGACCCACAATGACAACGCGTACTCGTCTTTGTACTAGTACTCTATGTTCCTATGAAGCCACCATCTCAATGCCACAGAGGAATGTCCAGCATTCAAAACCTGTTGAATCCTGAAGCATGCCTATCTAGCTCTTGCGAGTTGGTTGGATTTATCTTTGTTCGCCTCTCCTCTATTGACCCCCTTTGTTCAGGCCAACGCAGGCAGAACGAAAGTGGGAGGGGCCAACATCGCCCGAGTCTACGTCGGACACAAGCGCGAATCCGATAGCTAAAAGTAACCCTCGACTTCCAGGAAAAGCCCAATACGGTGATCATGAGCCACATCCCAATTGCCCAGATACCCTCGCCTGTCTCCCAGACACGGACGGGCGACCACAGCACACGCTTCCTGTTATTCTGCGTTGTGCGATACTTGGAAGTGCCAAGAAGCGGTTAACAATAAGAGATATCTATGCGGCTATGGAAGACAAGTATGCATACTTTCGAAATGCTGGTCCAACGTGGAAGGTATGACTGTTTCTGTCTTGGATTCCGTCATCTTTGATACGTGCCCTTCAGCAATCCGTTCGTCACCATCTATCTTTGAATAGACTATTTGAGCGACAACCTCGTCCGGTCACTGACCCAGGGTTCGGTTCCTACTGGACAGTGAACCTCTCTGCTCCCCCGGGTACGAAGCGACCACGGAAGCGTGGACGAACGTCCAAGGCCGTCTCAGGTCCTTCTCAAGTGGATTCAACGCAACCAAATCAGCAGAAGAAGCGCGGGAGGCCACGAAAACCTGTGGCACAAAGGGGAGCTTCCGCTGAGCCAAGCACGTTTACTAGTCCACCTACTTTCACACCAGGAGTGATGTCTTCTATACGGCCATACGATCACGACTCTGAAGAATATACCGAGAGGCAAGATAGTCCCCACGGGTGTAACGGTTCAGAAGATGAATACGAAAGCGAGGAAGACATGGTCATGCCGCGTCATCACAACCCATCAGCGTCCGGCCTAGACGTTCTTGGGATCCATGAAGCTGCATCACGTCTTTATAGTTCAGATAAAGGCCGCCGGGTGTACTCTATCGCCGATGAAGGTGTCATTGACCGAATGCAGATAGAAATGGCAGGACTGCGGCGACAAGCCGCTGATGCCATATCCGTTTCTTTGCGAATATCAGATCAACTCGCCGAAGCACAGGCAGAAGCTGCTCGAGCGAAGGCTGCATTGAGGGTGACAGAAAGCTTGTTGGAAGAAGAAGGAAGGAAAAGAAGAGAAGCCGAAAGGATTGCAAGTGAAGAAAATCGATTGAGAAGGGCTGCTGAGGAGACCACCTTCCGGCTTCAAAATCAGCCGGCGTAGCGTTGGTGCACTTAGTCGGATTAGTTGATCCGGTGACGCATGTCGGTTGATCTGGCCTTCGAGGTTCTTTTTTTCTCCGGCATATCTGAGCGCTGCGTTGGATAGTAACCTTTCTCATAGATCGCATGGTCGCCCGAGGATTCCACTAGTAAAATAGACGACGTTAATTTTTGGTACACCGTCTGTTGATCGATCGTATGAACATATGTACAAAGTATGACACTGGAAATTGGAATCGTTTTCATCGTAAAGTTGTATGGACTCGATCACGAGTGGCTTGCTTCTCCAAAGATATCTGGGTAGTTCTTCCGTGCCACTATGTGCAAGCTCTACAGTAGCTGAATCGAAGATTTGCCAGGTCCGTGGACCTGCCACCAGTCATGATGCATACCCGGGCCCATCATCATCTGCATGTACCCACTGCTGCAACAGAAGTTACGCCCACAATTAAAGTATCGTTGGTTGATCATATCATCCGGAGACTCTATAACCCAATTGCTGGTGGTTCGACTTGTGAAGTTGACTAGGCTGACAATTGATTCAGAAGCTCCAAGGCTAGAGTCGGAAGTCCAAATCACTGACCTCAACAACGTTCACCGAGAGGGTGCTCGTCAGAAATTTGAAGACGCCAGAGTGTTTGGCACCAAACAACATACATCGAAAAAAAATATCGACAAGGCTACAACACTATCTCCTTAAAAACTGATATGGCTGGTGGCCAGAGGCCTAAAGTCAGGACTACGTAGGGTCTTCCAATATACAAGGATTGTATATGGCTAACTGGTCGATGATAGCTACAAACAATTGCGGACAATTGAGCCGTTGCATACAACTGGTTCTATCGCAGTCACCCTAGATGGATCCAAGATCGTTACATGTCTTGCGGAAGAAGCGTTGTTGACAGAACCATCTAGTGGAAAATTGCTTTGTCGGTTCTCGTGTGTATGTCCTGACTCCTGTGGGTATATTCCTTGCTTGATATTTACTTCGCATGCTCTAGGCATCCGAGCCCATCACGACACTCTGTCTATCACCTTCCGCGGCCTACCTCATATTATTCACAACCCCTCCGTCCCTCAAACTATACGAGATTCCAAAAGCCTTCTCTGGCCAGGTCGTACACCCCTCCCGAGTCATTGCCCATGCCCATGATGCACCAGTACATGTTTGCACAGTTGATCCGACATCGACATTCCTTGCTTCAGGGTCAGCGGACGGTACTGTCAAAGTTTGGAACATTTCTGCGGGACACGTCACACATGTTTTCAAAGGACACGGAGGTGTTGTCAGCGCGTTAAAATTCAATTTTCCCCGAGATCCATCAATCGCCAGCTCGGCGAGGACTTTTCAGCTTGTGACTGCTTCAGTCGACACGCGGATTCGTTTGTTTGACTTGATGGCAACGTCTAGAAATGATCAAGGAGCGCTCCGACCTATCGCCGTTCTGGAAGGTCACGTTTCCGTCCCACGCGGTTTGGATGTGACACCAGATGGAAAATGGCTCATAAGTGGAGGAAGGGACTCTGTAGTCTTGCTTTGGGATATGTCCACAAGTTCTCGTCCAACCGATGGAAGTGTCAGCAAAAGAAAAGGGAACTCGACTGTTGTAGCCCCGACTCTTTCCAAGACTGTCCCAGTCATGGAAAGTGTTGAAGCTGTAGGGTTCATACACCCTGAGCTGAGCGATTTCACTGCCAAATCCCCGAGGCTTCAATTCTTCACTGCCGGCGATAAGGGTGTCGTCCGGATTTGGGATCTTGCACAGGGCTCCGTCATTTACTCGTTGACTACAGAGTCTGGATCCAGTGCTGTTGATCAGGAAGCGCAGAGGCAAATTATTGATGCCTTGTGAGTGATCACTCTACCTTTCATGAGGCGTTTCTCATTGTTCTCGGATGTCAGTTACCTCCCCGCTGTAGATGCCGTTGTTTCTACACATGCCGACCAAAACATCTTCTTCTATTCCCTAAAATCCCGATCACTAGTTCGCCATATGATTGGATACAATGACGAAATTGTTGATGCCATCTTTTTATCGCCACCCACCTCCCCTCCAAATCCGCCCAGTAACTCGAGACCACGAGATGCTCAGCTCGCACTTGCTACTAACTCATCGCTCATCCGCATCTATTCGATTTCTAACCTGGATGCACAAGTTTTGGCCGGTCACTCCGAAATAGTACTTTCTCTGGATCAAGGCTTCGGGGGCCGTATATTCGCCAGTGGAAGCAAGGACAAGTCAGCGAGAATATGGGCTTTTGCACAACAGCTCGACACCAATGGCTGGGGCTGCATTGCTGTTTGCGAAGGACATACAGAGAGCGTCGGTTCCATCGCTATGTCACGGGTGTACAATGACACTGATTCCCACCCTCGTTTCGTCTTCACTGGAAGTCAAGACCGAACGATCAAGATGTGGGATTTGTCAGAACTCCCACTGACATTCGCAGATGTCGATCCAATAAAATGCCACAGCCTTACGACACATAGAGCCCACGACAAGGACATTAACTCTCTGGATATCGCACCCAATGACCAATTTCTGGCATCTGGTTCCCAAGACCGCACTGCAAACATTTTCGAGATTTTCTACACACCTGGTTCTGGTGGAAAGCCCCCGCGCGGAGAAATTAAGCGCTTAGGATGTTGCAAAGGCCACAAAAGAGGCGTCTGGAATGTCAGGTTCGGAAAGACGGAACGTATGTTGGCTACTGGGAGCAGTGATAAGACGGTGAAACTTTGGAACCTCGAGGACTTTACTTGCATCAAAACATTTGAAGGGCACACCAATTCTGTTCTCCGGGTTGATTTTATTAATCACGGGATGCACTTGGTGAGTACAGGATCTGACGGCCTAGTGAAACTATGGAGCGTGAGGGAGGAAGCATGCGTGGAAACCCTCGACAACCATGAAGACAAAGTACGTGTCAGATCTTCCAACAAGGAGCTGATTGAGATTGGTCCTTAGGTCTGGGCGCTGGCTATCAGTGCCGACGAGGCGACAATCGTCTCTGGAGCCGCCGATTCTGTGGTCACGTTCTGGCAAGACTGTACGGAAGAGGAGGAGGAAAAAAGGGAAGCGAAACGCGCTACCCAAGTGCTCAGGTGAGAACGCTCGTGTATCATCCCCATCTGACCATATTCGCGTGCAGAGAGCAAGACTTTATGAATTACCTTGCTATGCACGACTATCGGAGAGCGATTGAGCTTGCGCTTGCTATGCAACAGCCAGGAAGGCTTCTTGCGCTATTTGGAGATATTCAATCTGTCGTGTTGGAACAGGGGTTGCAGAGCGATACGTCTGTGAGCGGCAACCATGCGTTGGATAAAGTTCTACGCACGCTCTCAAGTCCGGATCTTTCTCTCCTCGTACGATATATCCGCGACTGGAACACGAACGCGAAGACAAGTGGTATTGCGCAAAGTGTTCTCTATGCCATATTGAAGTTGCGGCCCGCGAAGGATGTTGTTGAGGCCTTCGGTTACAATTCCACAGAAGGGACTAGTGGCTCTAGTTACGACTCGCGACAGCCAATCGGGGCTACATCATCGTCCCTGAAGGATGTTGTCGACGGCTTGATTCCTTATACTCAACGACACCTCGCAAGGCTCGATCGATTAGTTCAGGAAAGCTTTGTCGTGGACTACATATTGAATGAGATGGATGATGGGATATTCAATGGGACGGACGGAGAGACCATAGACGTCGATGACCCCAGGTAGCATGCTGGTTAAAAGTACACTACATATAAGCTTATTGTAATTCATCCCTCTCGAACGCTCGGATCTCTATCGCGGCTCACTCGCCCTAGCCGACATCCCGTCACTCCGTTAAAGACAAGCACCCATTCATTGTTTACGATGGTGTCTAACGATATAGAGAGTTCGTTGGCCTCGTGAATGCGACCGTTCTCCAGCAACCATCGTCGGAATACACCGGGTATGCAGCCCACCGTCAGTGGTGGGGTGAGCCAGCTTCCATGGCGATAGAAAGCAACGTTGCAGATCGACGACTCCATGATGGCTCCAGAAGTGTTGAACAAGATAACATCATCCGGATGTTTCGGGGTGATATTATGGGGACGAGGTGCACCGAGTGGGGGGATGCCAACGCGCGCTCGAGCGTCCTCATACGGTTGTCTGTTTGTGGTTTTCATGGAGATGGTGCCAGAGGTCGGCTGCGTGTCAATACAAATTGAGAGTATCGGATCAGATTGAGAATGTGTGTCCACATCAGGATTAAACTGAGATCCTGCTGTCGGATCATAACGCAATGGCACGACTGGGGAGGCAGACGCAGTGATATTCCCAGACGGCGGGAAGACGACGCGTATCTGGTCCGGGTCAGTGCTTGGCAAAGGACTGGGGTTCTGTTCACCTTGAGAGGGGTCTTGCCGTCAGCACCATTTACCCTGCGGACAGTTTCGTCGCAAACATTCTTGAGTGCTTTGTAATCCAGTGAGTCGGAGACTGTCCACCGGCAGAGATGGGCAGAGGAGACCAGACGGTCGAGCTGGTGTGCGAGCAGGAGATATGGTGATGGTGAGCCGTCGGGGGCATTGTTCCACTCGAATGCCTCTAGACAGGGATCGAATCTCGTCGTGCAGAGCAGCGAGAACGACTCGGACATCCTTCACTGCCGAGTCGCACTGCTTCAAGGTGGGGCCGTGCCATGTCACGCCTTGTCACGCCCTTAAATGCGTAGTAAGCTGCGGTATCCCAATCCCATCCTTGAACCGCAACCATGTTCACCGTCAAGGCGACCTACAGAAATGAAACCCGCAGATTCACATTTCCAGAATCTGTTCACTTTCCTACATATAAAGAGCTTCATAATCAGGTCTGTGACCTTCCGCTAATCGCTTGCCACCAGCCGGCGCTCACTCTCACTATAGCTCTATCGAGTATTCCCCATAAGCCATAATTATTATCTATCTAGGCTTATTTTCTCTCCCGACGCGTCCAAGCCTGGACGTATTTTGGTCGGCAAAGAAGTGCACTCTGCCGAAGACTACGACTCTTGTGTTACTCCTTTGCGTCGTCTGTGGCCTAATCCTTTGCTACGATTTACCATCTTCGATGAGACTCCGCACAAGGCGCCAAGTGTGGTCACAGAACGGTTGTCGCTGTACAGCGCCCCCACAATTCCTTTGTCCGAGGCCACATCCAAGTTGCCATCTCCTGTCTACGGTTGTATATTACCTCCGAGCCCACAGTCATTCATACCTCCTCCACCTCCACCGGCTACCTGCGTTCTTCCGCCCCTACCCTCGCCATTTAAGATGTCTCCTCCTCCTCCCCCACCGATAATATTCTCCCCGACACCCAGCAAGTCTTGTTCTCCGGAGTGTGGCACGGCGGAAGCTGCGTCTTGCTGTCCTGTCGCAAAGGGCAAGGCAGACGTCGAGGCCTTGTTGTCCTCATTCAAAAATGACCTAGATCGTATTCTAAGCAGAACGTTTGGAACCGATCACGTGGAGAAGCAATCTGCCCCATTCGTCAGAGGGTCTACCTCTGGGGTCTCTGGTGTCGACGTTGTTCCGCCCCAAACAGAAACCTCTGTTAGCGCCTGCGCGAATGCTTCTCGATGGTGTTTCGTCTGCAGAACTAGCTTCACTGGTGTTTGGTATGGTTGTGTCAAATGCCCTTGGCATGCAGTCGTGAGTCGATTACTTGAGAACTTTGACTGATTGCTTCATGAATTATCAGTGCCCCAGCTGTTTCTCCAAATCGCACAGTGCTCATACTCTGAGTTTTGGCCCCACCCATGTCGTTCACCAACGCTCGACCGATTGCGTCACTCCGAGTCAAGTCTCAGCGCAAATTGCAAGAGAAGCTAGGCCTCGTAACAGTATATTGGGAACTCGTTGGCCACCAGGGCCTGCATCTTCGGGTCCGGCTGGTGAACCACGACTCGCTGTACATCATGGCGTCATTTGTGATAGCTGCAATAAAACCGTTGTGGGTGTTCGCCATAAGTGTCTGGACTGTCCTGGTATGTCAGATGATTCAGCTGGGAATTTTCTCTCTGACCCGAGTCCAGATTATGATCTTTGTCCCACTTGCGTGAAATCTGGGGCAACAGAGCAACACAATCCATTCCACGAGTTCTTCGATATAGAAACTCCAGGACGCGTTTATGTTCACACTGTCCTTGGTGGTGACAGGGAGAGATCGCTCGGAAACCGTCAACAGCTTCCCAGCTCTGATCACGCCCCAGTTACGCGACAGGGACCAGTTGCCACCCCCGCCGATCTACTTGTTCGTCATTCTGCAACTTGCAACCTCTGTGACTCAACAATTGTTGGGGAACGTTATGTGAGTCTTCGTGCTGTATCCCAACTTCTCGGACTGAATTGTATGTCAGAAATGTGTTGCTTGTCCAGGTGAAGCCTCTTCCGCAGACTGATAGATTCATGCTAATTCAACCAGACTTTGATACATGTTCGTCCTGTTTCAGGTTTGCCTTTCCATGTATATATAATGGAGATCAACAATCTAACCATCTAATCGTCTTTCAAGGATAACAACGGAGCAACACCCAAACCATGGGTTTGTAAAAGTGAGCAAACCAGAAGATTTGATGGTAAGGATGCGGTGTTTGAAAAGGATGGTATTCTTGATCATGGGTTTCTTAGATGCGTGACTCTATCCCACTTCGTCAAGATGCTTACCTTGCTGCATGCGACTGTAAGCTGTCTGTCCCGTTAATTCACATACATTATTGAGTATATTTCGAATACAGCTTGTCAAAAAACGATTCGCGGTGCTCGCTATAAGGTGAGAAAATATACAGGCCATTGTGCACAATCTGATCCTCCACAGTGCATGCATCCAGGTTGTCCCGATTTCGACTTGTGCGACAACTGCGAAGCCCTTCCGATTCCTGTTCACCCGCTGAATCATCCGATGTTGAAGTTGAAGACTTCTGACACTATTATCCCGACTGTCTACAGGGTAGGGCAGACGCAGACAATCGATGAACCAGCCAGTCAAAAGTCTGTTCCGGTTTGTAGCGAGTCCAAATCCCCTGCTTTACTTTCCCGAAGTCCGTTCGCGACATCAATGAAGTCACCCGAACTTACACCTGTCGTTGTATCTGGTCAGGCTATCAATGTGCCTGCGGAGGATCAGACCCCCTTCGCTGAAGAATTCCTCAGCCCCCTCGGTAGCCCCGCGAGCGATGTACTAGGGGTAGCACCCACTTCTGTCGCCATTGTGCCGTCACATCTTCTAGTCGACGTCGCGGACCTGCCTGGATCTCCCGGATCAATTCACCCAACATTGGATATTTATCATCAACTGTGGCCGAGAGTAAACCAAGAGATGATGCACCTGAATGCAGTGCGAACTCTGGAAGCCGGGGATCCAGTTGTTAATCCAAATGAAGACACTACCACGGAACCAGTTTCCCATGAGTCACTGGTCGCGGAAGAATCGCTACCGGGAACCTCCGCTATTTCTTCCATTTTCCAGGCGGGTGAGCACGTTGGGACGTGTCCGGTTTCTCCGGTCTCCGGCGCCAACTCAATTGTCGATGGCTACCGTACTCCTTCACCTATACCGTCAAATGTCCAGGAATCGTATTGTATCGCTCAACAATTCCCTGCTGATGGTCAGCAGGAAATGGTCATTACGAATTCACCACGGCAAAGTTGGAATCTGGATTCGGCCCTCGTGGGCAACACCAATGTACCTGATGGTCAGATCTTTCCCCCTGGAGCTGAGTTTGTCAAAGGCTGGCATATGACGAACAATGGTAGTCTACCTTGGCCTACGACCACCGAAGTCCAGTTTGTTGCTGGAGAGATGTTTGCCCCGGAATGCAGTCCAGCTCTGAAGGCGAAGGTTGGAATCGTGCATCCAGGACAAGACCTTGACATTTGGACAGGGGACTTGAAGGTATGTGCTCACCGTTACTATAGCAGAGGAGAGCATGCAGCTGACTTCTGTCAAGGCGCCGGATGTCCCGGGGAGGTATGTTGGTTACTGGCGACTAAATGATGGTCAAGGCAGTTTCTTCGGGAGCAGTGTGTGGATTGAGTGAGCCATCCCGATTTACCCGAGGACTTGCAACTGAGGCAAAATCACAGTTTGACAGTTGCAGATCATTATTCTGATCAAGCGAGCGAACATTCGCTGGCGGCATCCTCAATGGTGATGCCTAGCGCACACCCGATGAACTCGGTTAATCCCAGCGACGAACTACAAGATGCACCCCAACCTTCGCTACCGTCCTCTAAAACTGTGACGGACGAGGTTGAAGATCCTGGATCCGACATTTCTTCAGTGTCCCTTGTGAGTGTACCAACATCGGATGATGAAGATGCGGAGTGGCAGGATACCCGGACTCACTCCGAGCCCCTGGAATATGTGGTATTGTATGATAGCAACTCCGAGGAATGAAAGGTTAGGTTTCGTCTCCTATGAACCGTGTTTATGTACTCTTTGATCAATAAATGAATGTCTTTTGTCACGTGACACATTTGGGGCACATAGGGGATCATTTCGTGACTCTGCTCTCGTCTCTTATCCAGTACTAGCTGGCCAGACTCATCTTCAGCGATTGAACACGCAGGCTATTACTTCCAAGTGATATCGTACAGTCTGGCCCAAGAGTCTCCCTCCATGCGTAACGCATCCCCGGCATGTCTGGGGAGAAGAAACTCTGGCAATTGTCAACCCCCTTTCGAAGGTTCTCCGGGAAGCAAGATCTACCACTAAACGCAAAAGCAGGGCGCTCTGGGAGCCGCGTGTCCAGTGTATATCTGTCCGATGACTCTTCTACAAGTGGTTTCATCGTCGTACCTGAGTTCGACGACTCAGTACGAAGAGAGACGACACATGCCGAGTCCAATCATACCTCACGCCTACCCAACCTACCTGCCGTAACATCCTCTGACCCCTTATCACCCAACGGTGTCGACGGCTACCTCTATGACCCCGGACCGATAGGTTCATATAGCTCCTGTCCCGGTGGAGGCTCCTGTGACACTTTGGATATCCGGGACGACAATCTTACACGGAGATTGGGTTCTGCATACAAGCACATCCGCTCCATGCCCCCTGCAGCATCACCCGAAGTCTTGTTATCTTCAGACCCTCAGATGCGTCGGAAACAACTTGGAGTTCCACAACACTCTGTACTCAATTACCCGATCCATTCTTCGCTAGATCTACCAAACCCCCATACCTCCCCTCATGACCCCGCCTCTCCTAGATTGCCACCTACCACCTCGCCAGACGTGTCATATGCTAGAACATCAAAGAAGCACGGGTTACGGGTAAAGACAGATGTATTTCCACCTCCTCGCAACCGCTTTCCAGACCCCCTTCAGCCTGCACAAAGGAAATCCATGGTAACTGCACCAACCCTACCAGAAAACTCTCCCTTAGAACGCAGTACGCTCGGGGAACCTTGGAGTGCACATATTGCTTGTACGCCGAAGCCTCAACCCTTCATTTCAAATTCATCGAAGCTAGCCAAACGGCGCCTCGAGAAACCCATTGTCTCGCCGTCCTTTTTGCCATCCTCCCGTCGACAAACATCGAGAAATGTTTTACGGAAACCAGCTGCTGATATCCCGCCATCAAACAACGCGCCCAGGTGGCAGATTTCGCTGCCTCAAATCAGATCTCCCTCGCCCTTCAGGGTTGATATTGTGAGTCACCTCACCGTCTGACATTCTACATGTAATGCAGTGACAACTAGTAGCCCCTTCATCATACATGGCACGACCGCCGAACCGACTTCAACTCTCCTCACGAGTGTCACTCCAAGGTAGTCCATTTTCACGAGAAAGGATCACGACGAACCAGTGGAAGCACCGATGTTCTTGCTTCCTTAGCCTGGATAGGAACCCCGCCAATGGCGTCGAGTCTTTATACCGCTAACCAAGGGCGTCAACCGGCGAGCCATGAATTTTTGCCGGATCGCTTAAGCATGGCGATTGCTGTGGAGGACGACAGCATATCGGACGATGTCTTAGTGGATCAACTCGAGAAGGTTCGCAAGATCGGTGGTCCTTGCGAGCGGGGAAGAAACATTTCGCCCTCGAGGTCCTCGGGAAGTGCACATTTTCGTAGCGTAGGGGAAGATGCAAACGGGTTTTTCCACACGTCTCGCCCGTCGTCCTCGCCGCCAACCCCCGAGCAGTTCTTCAAACCTTGCGATGTACTACTGCCTTCTCCCCTGATGTCGAAGGACACGACCTCGGACTCGGATGATGCAGCAGTCTGGCAGGCGGCCAGGAAAGCACTTTTATGCATTCGGGAGATTATACGAACGGAGAAAAAGTATCAAGAGGCGTTAAGGATGTTGTTGAATGCTCAGGTTTGGCTTCCACTGTCAACCTCATCATCACCTCATGACACTACCTAGACCGCGACACCGCCTCCACCCTCGATGGCCTCTTATATTTCGGCACTCGTTCGGGCTTCCGAAATGCTTTTAAAATCTTTCCTCGAGGACCCCTCGGCGTGGGGCGTCTCCACGGCCTTTGTCACGTCCGAAGATGAACTCGAGGCAACGATGGTATCTTGGTGTGCTGTGGCGGGAGGGTTTTTCACGGATAAAAATCATCCTCAGTCCAGTGGCTTGACAGGTAAATGGCGCCTTCGTAAATCTGGAATGATGTCGAGTTCTTCTCTATCCGTGACGAAACAAACATCCATTTCTTTCACCCCTCAGCTACCCCCTATGTTTCCCATGAGCAGCACTGCTGGCAAGACCAAAGAGCGGATGGACGAGGATTATTGCGCAGGAGAGAGAAAGACAACTTCTGTGTCCCTGCAGAAGCCGGAAAGCTCCAATAGTCAGACTCTGCCTGGTCAGCCCCCTAGTCGGAAGCTCAGTGTTAGAGACCTCGCGATACAGCCAATCCAGCGCGTGATGCGATATGTGCTGCTCTACAGAGGTATGTTCTGTCGTCGATCCCACTTCGTGTGTCGATTTCTACCCTCTCATTTTAGATCTCCTGGATTGTACCCCTCCGACGGCGCCGTCGCGATTACTTGTTGAGCGTGCTCTGGAAGCCGCCACGCGTATCGCCAATCATTGCGACAGAGCACAAAGAAACCCTGCATTTTGTCATGTTTCCTAGACGTCTGGTGTCATCTCATGGGAGCGCGGTGATATCATAATTATTCATGCGAGAATATTTCTCAAATCTGCAATCACTAGTGGTTGATCTGCATCATTGCATGTACTGATATATACAAGATTCACGTAGCATTCATATGAATTTTCCTGCAATAACAGCGTCTTTCCCCATCAGCTCCGTCCGCGCGTGCACGAATTTGGGAATCTGATGGAAGGAATCGGTGAGCATTCCGAGAAAAACTAGATGATCGCTCACGCCTGGTCCATCCCCCGAGCTGCCAATCGTGTATCCCAACCCATTGTCCCCCACTAACGTTGGGGCCACAGTGACAATCAAAGTGTCAACAACAGGAGATTCCCCGGGGTAGCGTGGTTGGGATGCCTGATTTATGAATGTACCGATCACGCTCGCTCCGCCTTCTACCATTACACTCCGAATATCGTACTCGTATAACTTTCGCAGGAGGCTGGGAATGGATAGAAAGCCTGCATTTTGGTTGGAAATATTCTTTAGGGGACGCAAAGGGACGTACCGGATACACATTGAATTTCATATACCACCGCTCCAGCGGCTTCAAGAGCAGACTTACGCGCATTCCTTTCCGAGCAGGTTGATTCAGGATCGGAGGCACAGAAAACCCAAGGCTGTTGACCCTTTCCATCTCTGTAATTTTTCAGCAGTTTACAGTCCGTACGAAGGCGCAGATGTGTATCCAAAACGACTGGACGTGGTGATCTGATATGTTGTTTGTCCGTTTCGGGAATCAAACGAACTAGAATCATAAAGATTCACGCAGCGAACGGGCATACAACGCTGAGTAAGCTTACTATTAAGCTGAGGGTCATCATTGAGAGCCGTGCCTATGCCGACAACGATTGCATCGTGCATAGCTCTCATCCTAGTAGAGTCAGAGATGAGCAGACAAGATGCTTTGGTCCATAAGCGGGCGGTACCAGTGAGTCATAAGCATGCTGTCTGTGCCACTCAGGATAAGCTGCCTCCCCTTGCTCCCGGCAATCTTGCCATCCAACGACTGGGCAAATGTGAGAGTGACCGAAGGAATCCTTTTCCCCTCTCTATCAAACTTTTCGATACTCTGCGAAGGGAGCACAGAGAGAAGAAACTCGCGTGCAGTAGACATTATGAAACGATTGATTCGGGGGATTCAAGTTGAAAAGGATGAATCCGATGATGGAAAAAAAGGAATCACTTGATCGAAAGGCGCACGCGACGCGTTTGTTGACTCAAGTCACGTGGCCTGACGCATTTATGTATCGCCTCGTCGCGAAACATCCTCTACTTAGACTACTACGACCATCACCCTGAAGGCATCTACAATCAAATTTTATCATGTCGGGACGTGGTAAAGGTGGTAAGGTTAGTGTTGCAGTTGCGAGCGTGATTATAGCGGCTTACATGACTCGGTTTTTCAGGGACTGGGCAAGGGGGGTGCTAAACGTCACCGTAAAATTCTTCGGGATAACATCCAGGGTATCACCAAACCAGTCAGTTGCCTTCTCTCGATGGATGGTTAAGTGCCTGACCATCCTTGCAGGCCATTCGCCGTCTCGCACGTCGTGGTGGTGTAAAGCGTATATCTGGTCTTATCTACGAAGAGACACGTGGTGTTCTCAAAATCTTCCTCGAGAATGTGATTCGTGATTCGGTCACATACACGGAACATGCCAAACGGTTTGTGTGAATCGATTGCCACTAGCTCATTACTGATTGTGTATTCAGCAAAACAGTAACCGCTTTGGATGTAGTTTATGCCTTGAAACGTTCAGGGCGAACGTTATACGGCTTTGGAGCATAAAGGTCACCAGTACACCATTGTATTATGTTCGAGTGTGTTATATGAAGCAGAGATGTGTCGAATGTGATAGGAACATATTGCTTCAAACTACCCGCACCACGTGCTCCAGGTGGCTGATGAGCGCTTGAGCTTGTATTACTTGACCTTCGCTAACAAGGAGGTATCCAATATTCTTTACAACATCTATGAACAAGTGAGCACTAGACGTTTGTAGTAAGTGTATGGTGGTGAATACAGGTTAGGCTAACTAATCTATTCCCCAACAAGGAAAACTATCATCTGTCGAAGTATGATCTCCGATCCCAAAGTTATTGTCAAGGTGGACGAGGAGACGGTTCCGGTTCAAAACGACCAAAATCCTGAAGGAGAGAGTGAAGAAGAACATGTCGCAGATGAGCCTGGTGCCGCAGGTGAGCATGCTGAAACCATCCTTGTGTCATAACTTCCTGGACTGCACCAAGACCAGAAAAGGAAGAAGAAGAAGAAGAAGCCTAAGAAGAAAAAGATCCAACAAACAGATCCCCCTCGTGTTGGGCTCTCCAAGATTTTCACAAATGGCGTATATCCTGAAGGCGAGATACAGCCATACAAAGACGAGTCAGTTATATCCCCTGCATTGTGGTCTAACCTATTCAACCAACTACGCAGCAATGCATGGAGAGTTACTTCGGAGGAAAAACGATACGACGAGAAGATGGCTATGGAAGACCCAGAGACTACCTACCAAAACATTCGTCGTGCCGCCGAAGTTCACCGTCAAGTCAGACAGCGTGCTCGAAAGTTTATTCGGCCAGGGTTGAGCATGACGGAGATTGCAGAATATATCGAAGATGGAACGCGCTCACTTGTTGAAGAGAACGGTCTGGATGCCGGGGTTGGTTTTCCGACGGGACTTAGCCTCAACAACTGCGCCGCTCATTACACCCCTAACGCTGGGGATACCACAAGTGTGTCGTACACCGTTTGGTGATTTCCGGAACTCATCGAAGACAAGTTTTACAACCCGGTGACGTTCTCAAGGTTGATTTCGGGGTTCATGTCAAAGGTCGCATTCTTGACTCTGCGTTCACCCTTACTTTTGAGCCAACTTACGATAAACTGGTCGAAGCTGTCCGGGCTGCGACCAATACCGGTGTCAAAGTAGGGAACGCTCGCTTCATCAAACTCGCGCTAAGACGTTTGATTCTAGGAGGCTGGCATAGACATGCGTCTCGGAGAACTTGCAGGCTATATACAGGAAACTATGGAGTCGTATGAAGTCGAGATTGATGGCAAAGTGCTGCCTGGTATGTGTTCGCTTGGTGTTTACTCAGGTTTCAACCGACTATTCTTCCTACGTAGTCAAACCCATTGACAATCTTAGCGGCCATTCCATCAATCTATACCAAATACATGGTGGAAAATCGGTGTTGCTCGTGAAGAATGAGGATCAAACCAAGATGGAGGAGGGTGACTACTTTGCTATCGAGACTTTTGGTTCAACGGGTCGAGGTCGTGTCGTGGAAAACGTTCGTACTGCGTTCTTACCGGTCTTGGTGTCTTGACGTCGATTTCTTAGGGCGAGTGTTCGCACTATGCAAAGATCATGGATGCGCCTCGAGTACCACTTCGGTAAGGCAAACATCGACTGGCTGCGCACTGCTAATTATCACACGAAGCTTGACGTCAGCAAAATCATTGCTTAAATCCATCAACAACAACTTCGGTACACTTCCATTCTGTCGCAGGTACCTTGATCGGGCTGGTGAAAGTAAATATATACTAGCGGTTAGTGCGCTTAAAACTCTTCTGGAGGATGGATTAATTACATGCTACTTGACAGTTGAACCATCTAGTGCAACAGGGGATAGTACAAGACTATCCCCCCCTATGTGATGTCAAGGGGGCGATGACCGCACAATTTGTGGGGACAACTGTACTTGAATCTCGTGTTCACGAATGGGCTGATCTCTGTGTACAGGAACACACGATATTATTACGGCCGACAGTGAAAGAAGTAATCAGCCGAGGAGACGATTACTAGGTTGTAGTTCGAAAAATAGTTCATTGGTCGGTTCTATGGATGGGCGACGAAGTGAGTGCGAAGACATGTGGCCGAGTAGCGAAGACATGTGTTCCAAGAGCTGATGTGTGGTAGAATGAATCAGCTCTACTACACATGATGTGGATATCACTTTGCGGAAACATATCCAAAAAAGGCAAGGTGATTTTCATCGGTTGTCGCTGACAATCCTCGGAAGCTCCCCCTCCTGTCCCGTGCGACCCGCCGACAGCTACCTTGACTTTCTTCTTGACATCTTCTCAGCCTAAAAAGTTCTACACCGCCTGTTAACATGCTGCGAGACTCACTGCAGCTTTTCTGCGATGACATCAACTCCGCATCCCCAATGGCACCATCTCAACGCAAGTCAGTGACTAATCTCCTCCGTGATTTCGACAGCCCGGGAGTCTTTCCTCCCTCTGCTCGAATAGACCGATCCCTTAAATCACAACAACAAGACTCCATGAACATTTGGAATGTATGGAGGTATCCTATCTTTGCCGTAAACAAAGGTTTGCATGTGTTCCATCACCCTTTGGAAGGTGGGGCTTCCAGATTTCTGAGTACTCCACAGCATCGTCTCTTGCTCGGGATATCCTCGTTCACCATATTTGGGGTCCGCGCAGAAGAACTTGGGGCATCGAGATGACTGTGATCAACAGTGTGATGAGAGACGTCTCTAGGCACTCATCTTTAGCTGACATCGTGAGTGACTCGAATTGCATATACTGGTTAGAGGACTGAAAGACTGCCAAGACGACGGTCCGGATGATAATGGGACTTGCCGGTTTGGCTCCTCTCCCTGCAGATGCCCTGGTTACCCCAGTTACATTCCGTGTCCGTAAGCGGAATCTCAGTGGAATATTGGCAGCTTTGGATGAGGAAGAAACTGGAACGCGCGAGCTTTCGGGTGAATGGGTTGTTGGGAAGAAGCTATGGCAGACCTTGCAGTCGGACTACAGATCATCTCATCAGTCAGCTCACAAGAACGACGTCTTGGAGGATTCTCTGAACGGAGGCCCATCTCTTTCTCGAAAGAAACATTCGAGAGTCATTCTTTACGTACATGGCGGTGAGTCGTTTATATACCCTGAAAAAGATGAGCTGATTGCAATACTCCAGGTGCTTATTACTCTTCGAGTGCCGCTTCCCAGAGGACGATAACGATACCGATGTCGAAGTACACTGAGACTCGTGTATTTGGTTCGTGATTTCAAGGTGCAGACTTGGCGTTTTGACTGATTCATCCCAGCGATCGACTATCGCCTTGCGCCAGAGACCTGTTTTCCGGGCCCTTTGCATGACGTAGTCAGCGCGTATCTACGCCTCACGGAAGATCTTCATGTTCCTCCAGAAAATGTTGTATTGGCAGGTGATAGCGCAGGAGGTGGCTTATGTCTAGCATTGTTGCTCTATCTCCGAGACAACGATTATCCTATGCCTGGGGGCGCAATCCTGTTCTCCCCTTGGGTGGGTAAGTGGCTGGCCAAATATCACCTATGCTCGTTAACGGTGAAGTAGATCTTACTCTCAGTTGCCCGTCCTGGGACACCAATGCTGCGTATGATATAGTCCCAAGGCCAGGACCCACCGCACACCTGCATCCCGTTGTGATGTACCTTGGCGACGGGCTTGAGGAGTACTTGACCCATCCATACGCCAGTCCATTATTCGGTAAATTTGATGGTTTCCCTCCATTACTTATCCAGTGCGGAGAGGCAGAAGTTCTGCGGGACGAAATTATGCTTTTATCACACAAGGCATCGCTCGCGGGCGTTCATGTCCAACACGAGATGTACGAGGACGGAGTATGTATTTAAGGTCTTTGCGCATATCCCATTCTTATCTGTCTCGCAGGTTCACGTCTTCCAGACATTCCCGTTTCTAGGCTCGGCCAATGAAGCCTTTACCTCCTGTCGCGAGTTTGTTTGTCGCCGGCTCCCAGAGTTGCAAGCCTCCACGCCAAAGATTCTTGACAATATTTGTGAAGCACGTCTCGACGACGACATAGATAATGACAACGTACGCGTGGTTCGTGGAGACGGTGTGGAGACCTCTTCGGGCAGACATGATATGGAGGTGCAAATGAAGCACGATAACCCCCCTAATGACCAGAATCTCCCGAGCTGGGGTCTGACCTCTCTACCCCCCGATGTGGCCTCCGATACTAGTGACACAGACACACAATCCGAGGTTGCTAGCTCGGTGGCAGCGTCTATGCAGTCGCATCCCGGTCTTCGCCGCATCAAATCAACGCTTTCTGTCCTTGCCGCGGATAAGCCTTTACCCAAGATGTCTGAGGGCACCTGCACTAGTAGTGGTCACCATTCTAAATCCACCTACTCGGTGACACGTCCTTCGTCGCCCAGAATGCGCAAGACAAGCAGTCATACGAGCATTACTTCTTTTGTCGAACAATGGACCTTATCTTCAAGCTGTAGTATAACGCAAACGCAAGTTGCAACACAGTGGACGCCTGCCTCTGTTGTTAACGTATCCCATAAATAATGGAAATATAGCCTGCATGGATACAATGTCCTCTGTTGTACATAACTTGGTATATAGTCCCTGGAAGTGATATTCACCATCGCTCGATCCCGTCTTGCGAACGATCCAATGACAGCACGTTCTTGTGAATTTCTAATTCTTCGACGGCACTCTGCAATGCCTTACGCTCCCAGTTCCCGAAGATGAATCCCTCATAAAGCATGGTCGTAGCCAACCATGCGATGAAGATAGTGAAGAATACGAAGATGGGGTTAACCCACGGCAATGGAACCCAAGCAGAGCCAATGATGAGGCCTAGCAGCAACAATATGCTAAGTGCGAAAACAGCGAGCTCGCGACGAGAGCGATCCTGAGAGATGCGGTATGAAGTTTGGAGGGCACCGAGAAACTCGGAAATCATCCCTGAGGTCATTTCAGACGGGGTATCAGCCCAAGGCGACTCGGTGTTGAAGACTATGTTTCCAGATGTAACGTCTTCTTGAGCTTTGCGCGCGGCGATAATGAGCGTTGCCTCCACTCCAAAGTGATCAGAATAAGAGCAGGTGTTCCCTGGAATAGGGTCGGTGAGAATGACCTTGGAATCACTGCATGTCAATCTATAGGCGTCGGGGTTGTCCGAGATACGAGTGGGCTGACGGAAAAGAATGTAGTCAAGGCGCTTGCCTTGAAACATGCGCACCACTGCGCTGCCGGAGGGCCCAGAGTCGCGATAAGAGTTTAAGGGGGAGTCAGCGGTTACGCCGTATTTCTCTACGCCGTCGAGAGGAGAGATCTCTCCCGCTGGTGGAGGAATGTGTGAGTGCGAAACTGTCCACGAGTCGTTCAATCCAGCGTGACTGCGGACGATATTCATGGCAAGGCTGCTCGGGATACTATTGAAATCCCCAGCCTAGAAATAACTCAGCCTATGATCATTTGGATAAACCAATGTCTTACAGCTATAACGTAACGTCCGAATTCCGCAGCTTGCCTAGTGACCTTTGAAAACTCCCAGGCATTTACTAGACGGTGGGTTCGGTTATACTCCGGGCCATCATCACCACCTTTGGCATGGAACTGGTAGTACACGATCAATACTTTGATGTGGAGACGGCGTGTGTGGACTCACGTGTGTAACAAATATTTGTACCTCCCCAAGGGTGGGATGGAGTATGGTGACACTCCCAGCGGCCTTGCCAACGTACCAATCTCCACCTGTGACATCCGTCGGTTCGCCATTGAGAGAGTATGGCGTGATGGAAGTGGCAATGATCGGCCATTTTGTGAAGACTGCCAAACCAGCGCCTAACGCACCACTTGACAGAAAGATGTCTCAGGTCTGAAGGCCAAATGGAACGGACGACACTGTCAAGAACATACCTATGGAAGAGTTTGGTATAAGGCAATCTGTGGCAGACTTTGTCACGGACTTGATTGTAGTCTGCCTCGACCCATATTTCCTGGAGAGCGATGATATCGTAATCGGACCTCGAGAATGCGCTAGCAATTGCCGCCATGCGCTCATGGCGATCCTTGGAAACGTACTTCAAGCCCCTGGGGACAAGCAGTTAGAGGACCAAGAAGAGTAGAGAAGCAGTACAGACCAGCAATTGAGAGTGGCGACACGGATTTCTTCCATGGTGATGGTGGCTGGAGTGGGCGTTGCTGGTCCCGACGGGTTTAAATGAAGCACAGGTCGCCGAGAGCTCACGCTACACGTGACTCCCATCTCTCCGACGATGTTCACCCGGGACGAGTACGTTCAGGCTAGTCCGTCGGAATCACTGCTCACACTTTAATCAGTATAGATATATCGACGAGGGCCGCAGATCAGTTCACCCGTCTCTACTACTCCACCTACGACTCGCCTACCCGCGCAGACGACTTGCCAAAGTTCTACCGTGCCACATCGACATTGACATGGAACGGCAACCCGTGCCAAGGCGTAGATGGTGTTAAGAAACTCATCCAAAACATGCCTAGCACGAAGCATGAGGTTCAGTCCTATGATTGTCATCCTATTCCAGGTTAGCCAATCGTCCCTTTCACTTCGTCTATTATCTCAGCTATGCCTAGGCTCGCGTCCCCCTTCCTTGCTGGTGACTGTGGCAGGAAATGTTACGCACGGGAAGAATTCAGAACATCCTGTCACCGCCCCAAGTCGATCGGTAGACGGGCAGCCAAGAGTGTTCTTTCAGACATTCATGCTTGTCCCAGACCCGGCTGCACCTGTTGCTGGAGTAGGAGAGGTCGCAAAGTATTATGTTGATGCTGATTCGATGAGATTCGTAGGATGATCAGCTGCGGTGGGCTGGACCCAGGGTTATCTTCATTGCAATTATATTAGCTTCGGCCAGAATCTTGGTGCTTTCGGACACCGAGTCGGGCTTGATCTCAATGGATGTTAAGATGCTTGAAAGCATGACAAGTAAAGGAGACAAAATTCTGGGGGACTCGCAGTACCAGTATAATATGCAAACAATAACCTATTGGTACGTAGACTACTAGACCAACATCCTGCAAGAAAACGCAGAAAGCAATCAACCGAACGTTTGACTCTGATAGTAGTCAGTAAGCATCCCATGTGGACAAGGACAAGAAACTTACTGAGCGAGCACTCCGCTTGACTTTCGACAGCCGCCATTCGTCTGGCTTTTCGTATTTGTTATATAATGGTTCGATCTTCTCTTGTCTCTTGCGTTTACTGATTTTGTTGGCATCAGCTACTTTGAAGAACTGAGGTGCAACCTCAACGAGCCACTTGGGCTCAATAGTGGTCACATTGTGACAATACTCGCGAGTTGTGAGCACCAATTCGTTGTAGATTAGCCATTCTGGGTTGCGATTGAAAAGCGCCGAGGAAGGATGAATGTAAACCGGTGTGCCTTCGACGAGAGTTTTGTACCCCTCTTGTGGATCTTTCTTCGCTGCATTCCTGAAGAAGCCGGAGCAAATCGCTTTACGGACGCGATTGAAGTCCCTCCCGGAGGATAAGATGTCATGCTTGTATCTACATCGTTGTAAGGCCCAGAGTGCGGTCGAGCTTAACCCAGCGGACTTACCTATCCATAATTCCGACGAGTTGTTTGCGAATATCCTGCGCTCGTCTCATGCTCCTTGCTTGGATGAAGTTCTCGTAGCACCACGGATTCGAAAAATTTGCTGCTTTCCATCCATTGTATACTGTGAGCAGTGTAAGGTGATCACCCTCCGGCTGATGGAATTTAGCTTTCTTCGAATCCGCCTGAGCTTGTTTCTCTTTTGGTCTGTAGAAGACCGTCTGGACGGAGAGCATAGCAACGATGGAAAGGATCTCCTCGGAACACCCAAGTTCCACAGAAGCAATGAGCATTTTTGCCAGGGGTGGCTCCATAGGGAAGTCTGCCATCTTTCGTCCTAGGCGGGTCAATAATCCTTCATCGTCGAGCGCTGAGAGAGCATACAGCGCCTCTAAGGCGGTAAGCATCGTTTGCGCAGGTGGGGGGTCCATGAAGTCAAAGCTGAGCAGATCGTTGATACCCATCGCCTTCAGAAGCAGTATAGTGTGTGCAAGATTCGTTCGTTGGATATCGGGAATCGAAGTGGGTAGCATTTCATTACGGTATGCTGCTTCAGTGTACAGTCGATAGCATTTCCCGGGGCCAGTACGCCCAGCGCGTCCAGCGCGTTGGCGCGCTTGAGCTTGTGAGATGGGCATGACCACCAGTGAGTCCATACCCAGGCGAGGATCGTAGGCATTCTGTTTTGAGAAACCAGGATCGATAACGTAATAGATACCGGGTATCGTCAAAGACGTCTCCGCAACATTGGTCGCGATAACGACCTTGCGAGCGCCAGGTGGGGTGGGCTCAAACACGCGAGACTGGACTTCGGAAGGCAGAGCGGAGTAAATGGGAAGAATGATAAGCTCAGGAACCTTTGGGCCAAGTGCTTTCATCCGCTCAAATAATATTTCGCAAGATGTGTCAATTTCCTCCTGTCCAGTCAGGAAAAGAAGGATGTCACCGGGTGGTTCGGAGAGATGAATTTGCATGACAGTGATGAGAGAGGCGTCAAGATAATCGCTCTCTGGCTCCTTCGTGTACAAGATTTCGACAGGATACGTGCGGCCTGGAATGGTGAAGATTGGACAGCCGAAAAAGTACTTGGAGAACTTTTCGGCGTCCAACGTCGCAGAGGTGACAATCAGCTTGAGATCCGGACGCTTCTTGACGGCTTCTGTGGATAGGTTAGCGTGACAAAGCAGAAGTGCGAGTCCGACGTAACTACTCACTCTTCAGGAGACCGAATAAGACATCCGTAGCAATAGTGCGTTCATGGGCTTCGTCCAACATAATCACGGAGTATTGACTACAAAGAGGGTCAATAACAGACTCTCGCTGCAACATTCCATCCGTCATGTATTTGATTTTCGTATCTGGACTAGTGCAGTCCTCAAAACGGATGGTATACCCGACCTCTTGACCGAGACGACAACCGACTTCTTCTGAGACACGTTTTGCCACAGACAT
This sequence comes from Boletus rufocinnamomeus, assembly GCA_038092675.1. Lineage (NCBI taxonomy): Eukaryota > Fungi > Basidiomycota > Agaricomycetes > Boletales > Boletaceae > Boletus > Boletus rufocinnamomeus. The sequence continues at coordinate 55,382 of JBBPQV010000036.1, forward strand.
TGCAGCGACACGGCGCGGTTGTGTGCAACCAATGCGACCTTTGTCAGCGTACCCTGATTCAGCAAGATATTGGACCATTTGAGTTGTTTTCCCGGACCCAGTATCTCCAACGACGATGAGAACCTGATGCTGCAATAGGAATTAGCATTTTCTTCACTCGCCAGAGAGACGATATTACATCACCGATAGCTTGAAGCAACGGATCTCTGAGTTTGTAAATAGGCAAGCTCTTTCGCTGGTCTTGGATGCTAAGTGTCGTAATTTCACCATATGTCGTTGCCTTGTTAAATGTCGACTCCCTCCACTTTGGAACTTCTCCTGCTTTCTGATCCCTGAGATTGCCTCTAAGATCTTGTGCGAATATTCTCTCTGAATCCTTCGCCATAGGATCCAGCCATGGGGCACTGAAGTCGCGAGCCTCGGAATCGGCGCGCTCATTGACCTCTTGCTGACGGAGCTCTCGTCGCTCCTTTGCCAGTGCTGCGCCACCAATAGCTGCTCTGTTTAAAGAGCCATCCGGTGCTTTGATGATCTTGACCGGACTTAGGTCAAGGGTGCGCTTCGTCTGTCCACCCAAGAAAGGTGGTTCTTCTTCTCGAATTTCAACGTCCAGTTCTTCTTCCACCTCCGCACGCGTCACAGGATTGTTGAAATCCTCGTCCAGATCAGGATATTCTGAGGCATCTAGGACGCCAGAGGATATGAGTTGTTTGATCTCCCATCGTTCAGGTGACGTGAGCCTTTTGGCGGACCGCACAGGATGTTCGTCCCGAGAACGCAAAGGTACAGCGTTTGCTCCAGACGAGGCTCGTGCAGCGTGTTGTCGTTCTTCCTCCATCTCCGCCTCGGATTTGATGCGAAGGTGAGGTGTGAGATCGCGGCCGGTGACTTGGTCGACGTCTTTCATGGAAAGGCCTAATCGATTTCCCGCGACACTCATGACTTTGACTTTGACCTGTTGCCCTCTGCTGAGTAAATCCGAGGCAGAATTTGCACGGGCCCCTTGCTGGATGTTTGAGACGTGCACCATGCCTATACAAGGTGAGAACAACGAAAAACACGTCATTCTACAAGGCGTACTTACCCTCCACGCGCCCAGCAATACCCTCGAGCTGCACAAAGGCACCGAAATCCTTCAAGCCTGAGATTCGGCCGTTGTAGATCTTGAAGAGGACAGGACGTTCATCATACGACACACGGTCCCTCCCTCCATGTCTATAATCCCTCCTTGCATCATACGAGCGACCTCTGTCTGGACTGCGACTTCGTCTGCGGGGTGGGGACCGGGACCGGGACCGATCCCTCCGTTGGGGCAAGGCCGGACTTTCCTCCGTCGTCTCAACCCGCGCCTTCTTCTTTGCAGCACCTTCGAATTGAGCCATCATATCATCCACCTCCTGCATCAAAACATCCTTGTTTAATTCTTTGTCTGGCAGGGAAAGACCAGGGAAGAGACGCTTCCGCTTGTCTGCCTCAATTTGACCGTTGGCATCGTCATCAGAGCCGGCAAGAATGTTCGCGAGTTCTTTGGACTTCTTTTTATGCTTTGGGTGCAAGCTGAGAATGAGGCGGTCAATGTTTTCGATAGCAGAGTCCGGAAGAGCGCCGTTCAGCTTCTCCTTGAAGTCGTTGAGAGAACTCGACTGTTCGTGAAGACTGAGGACGTATTCTGCGAGTGTTTTGTCATTGACTTCGATGTAATTGTAGATCTCCTGCGTTATTCTGGCGATCAAGGAGAGGAGCTCGAGGTTGTACAAGTCGTCTGTCATCCTAGTCTGTTGTGACTCGTAGTGTGCAGGCAAGGATGTGTTGCTGACGTAACGAAACGTTGGTGCACAGTTTGTCAGTACTGTAACAGTTTCTCGATGGCTCCACGCTCTGGGAAGGGCATCGTAAAATCTGGAAATGCTGGCAACTCATCAAAGAGTTCCGCCAAGTCGACAGTATCTGAGGCCACATCGTCGGAGGATAGACCACTCTTCCCCCCGGGATCAAAGTACCCACTGAGCTTGCTACATGAAAGGTCCGTCTGTCCTCTACGTGCAGCCTCGCTGTGAGCTCCGCAATGCACCCGGATTCGGCACCCACACGAACATTTAACATAGCTGATGAAAGATGACTGCGGCTGCGCGCATCGTGGGGCATCCAGGCTGGGCTGCACGTCTAGTTCCACAACAATCCACAATCCACATCTCACCATGTTGGTCACTCGTTTAGATGCCAGAAGAATGGTTGGGAGAAGCCGATCGTCGATACCGTAAAGCATCCTTTTTTTCCTTGGAACCCAACCTTTCTCATTGGACCACCAGCGAAAACACGGTGAAGGTTGGACATTCGCCGTGTCGTTAAGTCGGATCAATAAGAGAACATCTCAGAAGGAAACCATTCGATTTGAGTCACATCCGCCCTACACACGACCTACAGCCCTGGAGGCGCGCCATTGGGGTGCAACTTACGCACTGTATCGTGTTCGTGGCTTCCATTTTCATTCTACCTCCTCAGCGTCTATAGGATTGAACCTTTTGTACCGCATCAGTTTTGCAATGGCATGCAGCTCAATCGAGTTCTACCTCCTGGACCTCGGGAGTATTGGTCCGAACTGGCTGTCCAACACAAAGCTGCGCCGGAGCACCAAAAATGGATGTATGATGCCGATCCGTTCGCTGCGCGGAAGGAAGTGGAAGAAAGACAAGCAAAATCCGCTCAAAGGAAAGAAGAGAAAGTTGCTGGTCTTCAGGGAGACATACACAAGCCTTCGATTTCTCCTGAATTCACTCGAGCACCGGAAGTGAAAATGTCAAACACCCTACGCGATCTCGTAGAGGACACTGTGAAGAAGGGGAGAAGTTTTCTCCTTTTCGATTTGCGCGTCCTCATTTCATCATCTTGCAGGCCAGTGTATTTTACGCGTCGCATGAGACAACGCCTTTGGTACTGGCGGAAGAAGATGTTCCTATAGCGACTCAGCAACTTCGACGGTTGGGCTTCCAGTCGAATCAGATTCAAAACGCTATATCCTACCTCTCGGCGCATACCCCACTAGGCTCACATCTACTGGGTTCTCTGGCTCCTCTAGAAGCCTGTATCGAATACCTTCTCTTACACATCGCTGAAGCCGACCTCCCGCAACGTTTCTTTTCGTCTAACAATTCCTCCAATCCGTTCGTTGTCTCCGGACATTCCGGAGCCAATAACCTCAAGCAACGATGGATCGAAGACCTCGCAATCAAAGAAGCAGGCTTCCCCGCGCATCTTGTCAAGGAATACACAGCTGACCCAAATCTGGCGGAAGATTTGGTACTGCTCATATCCGCACTCTCTCGCAAACTCATAGGCAAGGATGCGGGAGAACTGTTCAAAGCGAGTGTGAACTTGGAGTCGTCTTGTCATGGGATAAGAGACCAGACTGATGAGGTAGAAGCACTCGGTGCTCATTTTATTGACTCATGTCACATTGTTATGCCGCTCTTCAGTGCCCCTGTGCAGCTTCATGTTGTCTTGCCACCTGACATTTGCAATGATAGGTCACTGCCAGCTGTGTATGTAGGGTCGCCCTCGGTGCCGCCATATATCCGACTGCATCTGCTTGCGCGGCTTCTCTGTGCGACTGAACGAGAGGACTTCATCGAACCCGGTGAAGGTTTCCTGATCGCAGCCATGCGAACCCTTGAAGACCATTGGGCCCAGATCGAAACGAACGGCCCACCTGATATGTCGACAATAGTTGGGCATCTCACCACACCTCGGGCCGTGCCACGGGTGCCAGATGTATCGTACGATGGACCTAACGACGACAAGGGCAGAAGAGCTATACGTGGAAAGTCCAGACATACGTACGATGACCGGTCAGATGATCAGGTCAAACGAGAGTTCGAGAATATCCGTCGAACAAGGATTTACGCGGAGATGCTTGCTTCTCGTCAGCGTCTCCCGGCCTTTTCGGCAAAGGGTCAGTTCTTACATGCCTTGGACAAGCATAGAGTTGTTGTTGTCGTGGGAGAGACCGGTGAAGGCTATTTGATTTCTTGTCTGTGGTTATTGCTTACAGCAATCTCAGGATGCGGGAAGACCACCCAACGTGCGCCATACGTCCCTCTGATCAGTATTTCACCCTCCAAATGTCAACAGTGCCCCAATTCATACTGGACTCTCTTATCCAGAGTGGCCATGGCTCGAAGGCGTCTATCATTATTACGCAACCGCGGAGAATCTCCGCCATATCTGTAGCAGCACGTGTATCTGGAGAGCGTGCGGATGATGGGTCCGTTGGTTATGCCATCCGAGGAGAGACTAAACAAGACAAACGAACCAAATTATTGTTCTGCACTACCGGAGTTTTGCTCAGACGGCTCGGTTCTGGGGATAAGCTAGAGAACATAACACACGTCGTTGTCGACGAAGTAAGCCCCACCCTACAGGATAAATCATGAGATGGTTTCACAGAATATTCTCCAGGTGCATGAGCGCTCTGTTGATGGCGATTTCCTTCTGCTGGAATTACGAGAACTTCTCTCGAGGCACGACAGCCTCAAAGTAGTTCTGATGTCTGCTACCATCAACCATGAGACATTTGCCAAGTACTTCGATAATGCACCTGTGCTTACTATTCCGGGCTTCACACACCCAGTCGAGGATAGGTGAGTACCTTGGAAGTTTGCTGTCGAGGTCAAGCTAAGCCCCTATGAGATATCTTGAGGATTTCATAGACCTGTTGAACTATGTTCCACCCAGATCCAAACGTGGTGTGAAAGGGCAGAACGACAAAAAGCACGAAGATAGACTTAGATCTCACGGCCTCAGTGAGCAGGGCATATCCTCCATTCGGAACATCGTAGCTGCAGACCGCATTGACTATCATGTGCGCAAGCCGTTTCCGTATATACCATATCTGATTTCAGGCCTACTAGTTAATTTCTGTGCTCATCAAATATATCACTTCCTCTACAGACATCCGAGCTGGTGTCCTCATTTTTCTGCCAGGTGTTCAAGAAATACGCCAGTGCATCGCCGCCATCTCGAGTGTGGTCATCAAGGACGAAGTAGACATTTACCCTCTCCATGCTAATCTTACTAGCGGAGAGCAACGTGCAGTCTTTAAAGCATCGAAGAAATGGAAAATCATCGCCACTACCAACGTCGCAGAGGTAAGTATTTGCCAGAGTTCCGAGTCGTTAGTGCCACTTATTGGTTCCGACAGACGTCCATCACTATCGATGATGTGACCTATGTCATTGACGGGGGAAAAGCCAAGGAAACAAACTACAACCCGGACACTGGGCTTTCTATTCTGACAGAGCAATGGATAACTCGTGCAGCTGCCAGACAGCGTAGAGGAAGAGCGGGCCGCACAAGGCCTGGAATATGCTACAAACTGTACACGCGGAAGCAGGAGGAAAACATGGCTCCTTTCCCTGTGCCCGAGATTCTTCGTATCCCTTTGGAAAGCATTTCGTTGATCGTCAAAGTCATGCGAGAAAATGAGGATGTCCAGGTATGTTCTTGCGTCTGTTAGTGCATATGAAGACTCGATTCGTGCCAAATTTCGCAGCACTTCCTAAAGAAGGCAATAGATCCCCCCAATGTATCAGCAATGGACAAGGCATGGTCGACCCTACAAGAGCTAGGGGCTGTAGACAAGGAGAGTAAACTTACCGCCCTTGGACGTCATATGGCAAGTCTAGAGTATGTGGTCAATCAACCGCCCTCTCATCTTTTTCTAGGCTATGCTTCCCTTGGATCTAAGGCTGGGCAAGGTTGTTTCTGGGCCTCTCGGTTGCGCCCGCACTGACTCTTGACATATCCAGATGCTGGTGCTGGGATTGATTCTCAGGTGCCTGAACCCCGTCCTCACAATAGTTGCGAGTTTATCCTCGAAGCCCTTGTTCGTCAGCCCTTTGGAAAAGCGTGAAGCGGCTATCCAGTATGATATTTATTTATCCAAGTCTTGGCTTTTTACTTCTGCTCATGCTCTTGCCCTCAGAGCAAGGCTTCGTTTCGATAAACACAACAGTGATCTCCTGACAGACGTCCATGCATACAATGAGTGCGTACGACTGCGCTCCGACAATGAATCTCGGGGCGCATTGAGGAGCTTCTGTGAAGAGGTGAGCACTACCTTGCCTGTGGGTACCGAGAAAAAGAAAACGAGTATTCTTACAGAATTTCATCTCCACGGACGCCATTCACGAGATAACTTCGCTCCGCCAGGATTTCTTTTCCTCGCTGTTGGACATGGGGTTAACAGCCGACTCGTCCACGCCAGACTCCCCGAACCTCAACATCAATAATACGAACACGAATCTCGTCAAGGCTGTCATACTTGGGGGACTCTGGCCACGTGTCGCACGAGTACATTTGCCTCCGTCGGCGATCAAATTCGACAAGGTCCAGGCTGGCACCGTGCAACGCGAGAATACGGCCAAGGAGTACAAGATGTACGACCTAAAGAACGAGCGAGTTTTCTTGCACCCGTCCTCCGTCCTATTCGGTGAATCTACGTGGAAATCGCCGTTTTTGGCGTATTTCCAGATGCAACAGACGACAAAGGTCTTTGTGAGGGGTGCAACCGAGGTATGGCGCATAAACCGTAAATAGGTTTGGCAATGGATCATTTCTCGTCAGGTACCCATGTATGCGCTTCTGCTCTTTGGAGGCGCTGTGTCAGTGAACCATGTCGGCGGTGGATTGGTTGTTGGGAATGGAGATAGCGTGTTCAGGTTGAGGGCCTGGCCACGCATCGGAACACTTGTCAATCAGCTGCGGTGAGTCGAACTACGTAACGATGCCGTGCAGCACTGATGTAGTTTTGAAAGTCGGCTTTTAGAGGCTCAGCTGCAGCAGTGCATCGAACAAGGGCACATGCTAGGGTCTGAGCAAGACTTGTTAGTCTCAAAGGCGATCACAGCACTTTTGGAACAAGACGGATTAACTAGTTATTAGGTGACGAGGTATCTTATCTTTCCGTGATGCAATACAAAACTATGCTAGGAATAGTATACATGGGGTCGTCGAGCGGTCGTTGCTTTTGTCGCGACCCATTTGAACCTGCTCGTTCTGCCGAGTATGAATGTATAAGTTATCATTACAAAGAGGCAGGATCTCTCCTGTATCCCATAATCTATATGAAAGAGTATGATGGTTGCGATGCATGGTCGGTCCGTTTCATTCGTGAGGTGAGAGTATCGGGTCTTGGAATCGTTGTTGCTGTAGCAAGGAGAGCTTTTCATCCAGTTCATTGATGAATGTGCGAGGGGATAGATGGCTGAGCGACATTAACGTTTTCTCCGGGAGAGAACTCTCGTTGACGGAATGTTTCCGACTTGTCTGGGGAGAAAAGGACATGGTCTCTGCATGTTTCTGCAAAGAGTGCTGAGAGAGAGTAAAGTCGGGAACTGGCATCGGTGCATTCCATGGGGGACCATAGGGCTGTGTACGTGCTACCGGTTTTCGACGGAGCCTAGTGTTGATGGTCTCAACAATAGGTTTTGAACGAATAATGGAAGAAGGCTCTGGTGAGATGGATTTGAAGGCGGATTTAAACTTGTTGACTAGCGACCGACGGCCTGTGAGTGTCGGAGGACACAACATCACGATGAAAGGAACGAGGAAAAACGCATAAGTGACTCACCTAGGGGCGGTGGTGACGGGGATGACGTGCTAGACGGGTTCGATGAGGTATCGAGAGACTTGAAAGCACCTATGGAAGAATTAAGCGAAAAAGAAAGGATAGACGACGAGGTTATTACTCGGTGGCGATAGGGTTCTTGATCTAGAGTGTTTTCTAAACGGATTTACGAATCTGGTGCGCTGCAGTGGAGGGGATGACTGAGGCGGGGATGTGAAAGGGGGTGGTGAGAGCGGGCGGGTATCGATCTGGTCAAGGCGAATTGAGGTGGATGTGCAAGAAGCAATAGAGGATCTCCGTTTGGTAGGCAAAGATAAGCGTAGAGGAGTGGAAAGACGCCTCGGAGGCTTTGGCAAAGGGTGCATATCAAAGGAAGCCAAGGAAGACGAGGGAGGGAGGCGGCCGAACTGATCTACGGGGCCTGGAGAATTCTGAGGGGAATAGGGCTGCGGAGCGCAAGGGGAAGCTGAAGCCGAGGACTTGCGTTTGTGGAAAGGGGAGGACCACCGACGGTGGACGGGGAGAGTGGCAGACGGGGAGAGTGGGAGGGAATAGGAAGTGTCGGAGCCGACGGGGGAGAAGGAGACATGGCGGGTTGGGAGTGGGGGGGACTGCGGGGGAAGCGGGTG
>JBBPQV010000037.1:0-63627 GCA_038092675.1 Boletus rufocinnamomeus
CACTGGTGCTAGCCAAAAGGCTACTGCTGGCAGGCGCAAGGTCGTTCAAGAGGAGGAAGAACATCGCGCGAGTGACAGGATGTAGGTGCCTCACAATATTCCCTTTGTCCCATGATTCGTGAAGCTGATACTTGTTGGCGCAGGCTTCGTTCGCACACCCGCCAGCAGCAGGCTAATGCCCCTGGTGCGGTAGGGCAGCAACGTGGTACAGCTCGTGGCAGGGACGGCGATATCTGGTAAACGCGTGACATTCCCTTGTTTCTTTCATTCGAGCGGGGCACGCCCCGAGTGCGACCGAGATCGGGGGCGGAGGGAAGTTGCAGAGGGTCCTCGGTCGCTGTTGGATATCGTTTCATAGATGGTCGGTCGCGGAATGCTCCGGTGGGAAGAGAAGAGGAACGGAAGGAAATGGTCTTGGCGCGCCGTGTCGAATTCTGGCCCCTGGTCACACCTGCACATAGGTTCGCAACTCAAGCCGAAAATCATTTACTCCGGTTCCTCCGCCATTCTGGACCACTACTCCGCAAGATAGTCAGTGACCACCGCACCATCGATGAAGTTGTTGCCTCACTATATGTATAGTACGGACGCTTTTTTTCCTTTCACGCCGTTCCAATCTCCCCAAGTCTTGGACGGCCGCCTAATCCCTTCTTTGCATACGCAGCCTCAGATCACCACCACTAGCGCCCTTTATCGATTGATACAGATTGGTCTTTTCCTGTCGGATTTTATTTTCATTCCCGAACCCTCATAAAGTGATTGGTACATGTTTCATCCCCCTTTTTATCCCCGCATGCGCTCTTTTTCCATCCTTTACCACCATTTTCATGCCTTGCTCGTATTCCCCGCTGTTTGTTGTCCTTGCATCTTTCCTTCATTGGGAGCTCATCTCATGGAGGCTTGTTAGATGGAAGAGGGCTCCGAGTTGAGGTGGATGGAGAGGACTGGTGTTGGGATTTGCACGGAGGACGTATGTATGGAGAGGGTATTCCGTTATGAAAACCCACGTTGCTGTTTCCTAAGTATAATGACATTCGAGTTTTTGTTGGTGACATTTGTCTCAGCTCTCGTGTCCGTTGAATCTGTCCATGTGCTGTGCATCAGTGATGATTGATTGCGGACCATCGTATCTTTTGACCGACGAAATTTACATGCTGTGCACTGAGATGTCAGTAGTAATCACGTCTTGCTGGGGCGGCGCACCACGGGCATGCGGAATAATTGTCTATTTTAGGGTACGATCATGAGCTGATAACGAGGGCCCATGCTCAACGTATACGACGGCGATGTCGCAAGAAACGCCAGTCTCGCGACGACTCGAGACCGTCAAACATATCATCATTGTCTGCTCAGGAAAAGGAGGTGTGGGAAAGTCGTCCGTCTCTACTCAACTCGCTCTCAGCCTCCACACCCTCTCTTCTCGTCCCCGCGTCGGTATTCTCGATGTCGACCTGACGGGCCCTTCTATACCTCGCATGCTTGGACTTGACGGGCATGGTGTCCATCAAAGCAGCGACGGATGGGTTCCCGTATACGCCGATGCTCACGAAGGCAGCGACCCGAGGTTGGCATGCATGAGCGTAGGATTCCTGTTGAAGAAGAAGAGTGACTCCGTTGTTTGGAGAGGTCCGAAGAAGAACGCGATGATTCGTCAGTTTCTGAGCGATGTCCGATGGGGAGAACTCGACTATCTCATCATAGATACCCCACCAGGTTCGTGAATTCCCATTGACTGTCAAGTCGAAAAACTCGAGGCGTCATTTTCAGGCACTTCCGACGAGCATCTATCGCTACTGGAACACCTGGCACCCGTTCACTCAAAGCTCTCGGCCGTCATTGTCACTACGCCACAAGCAGTGGCTCTGCTGGACGCGATGAAGTGTCTTTCGTTCACGCGTACCGTCAAGCTGCCTGTCTTGGGGCTGATTGAAAATATGAGCGGCTATGTATGTCCTTGTTGCGGCGAGATCAGCAATGTCTTTTCGACCAAGGGAGGAGAGGAGATGGCAAGACGAGAGGGATTGACGTTTCTTGGTGCTCTGCCAGTCGACACAGAATTGGTGACGCTACTCGACGCCGCAGAGTCAAGCGGCGCAGGGGGGCCGGATGAGGCGATTGACCTCAAGGCGTTCGAGATTCTAAGGAAATACCAGGAGACGTCTTCCGCCAAGTTATTCGGGAGTATCGCGGACCGGGTTGTCGCGGGTATTGCACACGTCGAAGAAGGAGCCGCTGTGGCAATTGTGTAGAGCTGTAAAGGGTTTCGAATTACTCGCTTTGCACCAAGTTGACAGCGCACTTTGCATCATTGGAGATCTCGAGTTGGACGCCGGCGATTTGGGCGGTCGGCTGGTGATGTTTTCGGACTGTCAACGACCCCGAAGTGATCCGCAAATGTGCCAAGGTGCAATTTGAGTCCAGGTCGGCAGACTTCGCAGTTGACAAAAAGGGCCGTTGATTGCAATATAGAGCATTGTGAGGCAGTGACATGCAAACCCTTCCATCCTCATGGTCGCCATTTACTCGTTTTGTGATCTGACAGCGAGAGGTCCCTGCACAAAATTACAGTGGCCAGCGCGCAGTTGAACTGTTCGTTTTTTTCCCGTTGTTGAGAGAAGATTGTGATATCTGGGAAAGTTGTCGTAAGGATGGCCACGTTTTCGTTGACGAGGCATCATGTTCGACTTGAAATTGTCTTTTCCGCCTCGTTCATGACTTGCTTTGTTCCATGAGTTTTGACGACTGATACACGTCTTTCTTGCCTCCAGATCGCTCTAATCTCAACGTATTTTTTTTTTCACCAGGTTTTCGTGATATATTCGTGTATTCTACCTCGGGGGGTCCTTCAATTCAGATGTCCGTTGACCTCACCCAGCACACTTCGTTGACTTCGCGTACCACGTCGATATCACCTCAGCCTCGGCCCAAGTCGGTTACTTCAACTCTTTATAATGACTTCACTCTCAGCCTCCCTGGCCCTCTCGGACTCTCCTCTTCCCGTATGTAAATTTCCTTCCATATCAACCGTGTGCCCCTCATTGAATTTCTTCTAGCAGATACCCCTACCCTCCGAGGGGGCTCTCCTTCCTCTACCATGACTCTTCGCAGACCAGACGCGTCCCCACGTATTACGATGCTCGTCGACGCCGACCCGCTCTCCACAGTGCAGCCTGCACATACGCTTCACCGCCGTTCCAGTCGTCTCTCCCGCTGGATTTCGGACCTCCAGACAGCTACTCAGCCCGACGTCCTTGATCTCTCGGATGTCGATCCAGTCGGTACTCAGAGTAATCCATACCTCGCCTACCCCCATTTGAGCATGGCCGCTGTCCGCCGCAGCTTGGACGACGCTGATAGTATGCATGATTACGTCGTCGTCGACGAAGACATCGCACTAGAATGCCCCCCAGAACATTCCCTGTATGATCAGGTTCGTAATCTCGAGCTTCTTATTGACACGCCAACTGATGTACAAACAATAGCCATCGCACGCCTCTGCGCCCACAGATATAGCAAGTCCCCGATCAACAATCCGACTTATCAACCCTTCTCAATCATTACGACACTTTCATCTCTCGGGACACTCTGTATCGCCCTCTCCAACGACCACGTCATCTCGCAGTCCTTCTAGGCTCTCTATCTTCCGCCGCCCATCCCGTGGCGATCTCACTTCAGGCACAGGTGGTTCATCTTATCATTCACGAAGCACGAGTCTCCAAACCTCACTACCACGATATGTCCCCCAAATTTCCAGTGCCCCCCGTGCGTCCTCGTGGCGGTGGCGACCGAGTGTTTTGGGTCACTTTTCGTCCGCCTCCATACCGGACACAGATACCCGTATAAGTCCCGGAGACACTCTCACTGACCGATCGCGATCACGGCCAAGTATATCCTCTTCTAACACCTGTTCCTCCGTCACCACCCCTACGACCATGTCTATGCATGAGGATGGCGAATCTCTTCTACCATCTGCACCGCCATCAAAGCCGTCGTCTTTTCTTGGTTCATTGCGCGTCCGTTCACAGGCTGGAGGCATGGTGTCTCAACCCTGTTTCAAAAGTGACAGCAGTCCCGCATCATCTCCGTCGTTGCGACCACTGTACCCTGCTTCTGCACCACATCTCCCAGAGCGACAAATGCTGCTCCCCTTGTCGCCAAAGGGTACAGCCATTCGCTTACCATTCACCTCCAAGTCTCGGCAAAACCAGTTAGGAGCTCTAGATCAAATCCTCATAGAAGAGCCCGACGATTCGCAGCCACACGTCTTGTTCGCTGGGAAGCCCGGCGCGCCCCGACTTTCTTTGTCTTCGTTGAGCAATCCGACGAGACAAGCCAAAAAGAGGAAGCTCGTCGTCAGCGGTATCGCGCTGAATGACACCAGGCGTTTGGACGCTATTCAGAAATGGTGTCGAGTACGTGGTGTTAGATATCTGCAATTGGTCCCTCCTAATAACAATTTTTTCGATATGACAAGTCCTTTGGCGAAGTTGATCAGATCACGAGGATGCCCAATGGCGATCTGCACATCGACTTTCAGAGAGCAGAGGTTGCAGACACTGTACGTACGGTTCTCCGCGTATGTGCTCAAGGTCTCATCGTTCTTGCAGGTATGTCGTGTGCGCGCCAAAGTCTACATTGCCGGAGCCGGCAGTGTACATTTATCCTGGATCTCAGGAAACAAACGAACATAGCAAGCACGCGCGTAGTTTTCATGTCTCTTCTTATTTGTAAAGGCAAGGTGTTGGTTGGCCGACATCCACTTCTTGGACTGACGAATCTCATCGCAGTGTACAACGCAGGACTACGTTTTACACTACTACCTAATAGTTAATTAGCCACCACTGTCCTACGACATAATCACGTTACGCATGCATTCTGCAGCAAGTGTATTTCATGATTCCATGTATGTCGCCTTGCGACTTTCTTGTCGAAATCAACGCTGACCTGATGACTTTTACAGATGGCCCATCTTCACGCTCATTGATTACATTGCATCTCACGTATCTCACACCCAGTCGTATACCCCCCTCAATGGACCGATATATCAGTATAATCACGCCTTTTCGTTCGTGTGTCATTCTTTCGACAAGTATATGTTTTTTTCTTTCGATGACCATTCTTTTAGTTTTGATTCCACTTGGACAATCAATGAGAGCTACTTCGATTTTTTTTGACATTCTATAATACCGTGGGACTAGGGCGGAGGCTTTCTCTCTAGCAGCTCATTCTTGTTGGTAAGATGAACACCGTGCGCCCGCGTCAAGGTTTGTTGTTAGACTCCGTTTGGAACCACGTTTTGGACGTGCAGTGCTGAGAAAAGATGGAGTACTCCGGGGAATGTCACCGCTCAAGGATGTTCATGTCGGGGCTGCGACGCCGCCTGGGATTTGGGGTTCTGTCATTGTACTAACGAGGGGTATAGTCTTGGCGATGATATCATGCTCGTACATCCGTCTCCGTTCCCCTTGCAGTGCTTGTCTTCCCTTGATCCGCGGGCAGAGTTGCGTGAATAGAGATCCGAGCCTTACCTCAACTTTGCAGACTGGTTGCCAAGGACGGAGCGCCTTGAATAAATTGCGACTTTGTAAAGCTCAACCCTCGGCCCTCGCGTTTCACGTACTTGAACCATCTTACGCTACAGGGGCATCCAATAGTACACGAACGCGTATCCTCGTGTCATTCGGAGCATTTCACTAGCGGGATCAAGCTCACACGAACACAGCGCAGGTTCAAGTTGGCTCATGAAAAACCGCGGAGAAAGAAGGGAATTCTACACTCTGACGTATTTCATTTTCATCCTACTCGAGGTGTCCCCGCATATCAGGGTGTGGAGAACATGTTCGAGCACGACGATGGAAGGGAATGAAACGAAATGTACTAGAGGTGGTACAAAAGGTCAAAATAGGGAAATGCGAAGTGTCAAAGTCCAAGTTCACCCAGGACTGTGTACCATGGTAGGTAAGTGTATGTTTTCAAGCTCGAAAAAAGATGTGTGAAGGAGAGTGAATAAAAGGACAAAACGAAAAGGAGAGTGAGAGTTCAGGAATTACGGAACATCACCCTAATCCGTGCGCCCGCGCTGCCAGTTAGCATCGACGGCTGTGTCTGGTATAGCCATCTGATGAACCGATACTGGCTGAATATCCGATGGTGATCGTGGCGCGTCGAAGGAAGCTTTGCCAAATCGTCCAGCTGTACCACGAGCAAAGTTATTTTTGTGATGCTGAGAATGGTTATCTCGACGATATTGTCGACGAGGAGGTATTATGTTGCGCTCAAAACTCGAGCCCATCGGGGTTGAGGCTGGTCCTCCAGCGGACGATGGCGAGATCCGGCGACCGGGCACTCCATGGGGGTTCCCTAACTGTGGTGTGACTCCGTGCCATGTGTGACCTGGCATCCATGCGTGAGCCCCCAGGTGATGTGGTGGCGGGGCTGTCAGCGGCGGATTGATGTAGGAGTGAAAGATGACTGCCTGTGGGCGAACAGGAGGTGGCGGATACGGGCGCCAAGTTACTGAAGGTTGCCCCTCACTGGCTGCAGATCCGGAATTGGTGGGAGCTTGAGCTTGATCTTGATTTCCAGCCATGTATTGATTCAATGCATCGGGGGGATAGACAGGAACAAGCATTCCCTGATCGCCTTGGATGAACCCAGTAGGGATCAGGGGAGCTTGTGCGTGAAGTAGAGTGGGATTATTGGCAACTCCAAGATGGCCAGCAGTGGTCTGGCCCGAATCAGAACTATGGCCAAGCGATGGAGGATAAGGCATAAATGTCTACAGAATGGTCAACATGCGAAAAGAACCCCACGAGCTACATACTGGATATGCGCCGCTGGCTGGACCAAAGGGTACAGGGGTGTATGAGGGGGTTCCGCCGCCATCTGACCCGCCGCTCTGCGGAGGGGGCGGAGCTACGGGTGGAGGGAAGGAATAGCCAGGGTAAGGTTGACCTACAAAAGGCATCTGGTACTGAAACTGTGGGGCGTAATTTGGGATCCATCCCTGATAGTACTGGATAGTAGGTGCTGGATACGTCCCCGGTAAGGCTGGGGCTAGTACCACAGATGTCTGGGAAGACAAAAGCGTCATATCTGGTAGAGCAGGCTCACCCTGTTTGATGTCCAGCGACTTTTCCGTCCCAAGGTCTTCTTTGGTTGAACCGCACTCTGGGCCATCAGCAGAAGAAGCCTCAGGTGGTGGATTGCCAGTCTCGTCCTGTACTTCATTCAGATCGCAGACTTCACCAGAGGATAGCGGAGCAGGTTGAGTCGGCGAGTCGGCGAGTTGCAAATCTGCCATGTGGGCGGCAATATTAACAATACCGGGTTTAGGCAGCTTCGGATCGGCACTAAGGTCATCGCTGGAACCAAGTGGTTGCGAATCCAACTCCTTGTTAGATCCTGTTCGCCAGGAAGGGCGATAAGCCGGATTCCAATCTCGAAGTTGCACACGGATCAAACGCCCGTCGAGCATCCGATTGTGCTGAGGGGTTGAATTCAAATGCGAATAGCCAAGTGGAAACAGACTCACCTCTGCCTTAACGGCCCTCGCGGGAGCCTCTGTATTATTAAACTTAACGAACGCGAACGCAGAACGTTTGTTACCTAGGGAAAATATTAATCAGGGATACCGTAACATACGAAACCATACTTGGTCGAATAACTTTGACTGCTTCAATTCCTCCATATTTTGAGAACAATGCCCTGACTTTGCATTCATCCCAAGCGTTTGGTCCAAACATTTCCAGACCACCGACAAAGATGGTCGTAGGATCGACAATGTGGTCATCCCGCTTCTCTTGCGAGAGTTGAGGGAGTGAACCTTGACTGTCATAGTCCCTGAAGGACATGCTTTGGAAATCTCCCATATAACTGGCAGTAGTAGGTGTGCGAAGCATGAGTGACCCAGGGGTTCTCGGCGTGATGGGAGATGTCCCAAAGTCAGGTGTGTGGGGAATGCCTGCATCAATTTCTTGACTATCACCCTCTTGCGAAGTATGACAACCACTGTCCGAGGACGCGATGTGATGGCCAAGGTATGGCGAAGACGTGAGGTTGGGCCCAGTCACACTACACAAAGGGTGTTATCCATGCCCAGAAATGAAAGGAATTGCCAACCTCGGGCTACATTTGAATTCCATCGACTCAACACGGTCTGCCCACCGAGCGCGGTTAGTCGATTCCCACTGCGTGAAGGACAGTTGCCCAGTAGATTCTCGCGAGGGAAGTGACACCGCCGGCTGAGGTCGGTCGTGCGTTAATGAAAGTGCTCTTGGTCGAGATGACCGAGAGAGGAGCATGTTTCTGTTAATTGGTACAGTAGAAACTTCCTGTTGCCAGACATTGCATCCGGACCTCGGGTCAGCAACCTTAACATCCGACGGGTGTTCAACGACCAAGGGGTCCTCGGTAGTGCGAAAGGCGGGAAAAGTGTGGCTGACCGGCAAAAAACTTGAAGCTGAGCGCGGAGCAGGGCCCACCCCACGACTACGCCAAGAATGGGAGAATTGATCAGCTTGAAACGCACGCGGATTATTATAGGCTCCGTGTTCGCGAGGAACTGTATTCGACTGATGGGCCCATGTAACGGTTAAATGGGGAATTCTGCGAAGTGTCTTGGATCGTGGAGGCGAATGGAATCAGAATTCACCGACATCACAAGTATTGGCAAACATACCACGAGGGCGCTAACGCAGTCGTCTCGATGCGCCCATTTCACTTTCCAGCAGTCCGGATCCATACCAGGCGAGCGGGGGCCATCGTGCGGGGGCGGAAAATTCACTGATACTTGACCATTCTCACTTCCAGGCGCGTAAGGCCCAAAATAATCGACGACACCAAATACAGATGTAATCCGCAACAGAGACTGTATTCAAAGTTTGAGTTGGATGACCCCTTGAATGGTCTAACGTTACCTCAGCGTCATAAAGAAGAGGCACGAGTAATAGACCAGGGTCATTCCCTCCAGTAGGTAGGGTTTCCAAGGCCTCTTCGTTGTACAGGATAGTAAACTGCCTGTAATAATTAATCAGAAATTTGAAAATAATGTGAAACTACACTCTGACCTGGTTCCGGGTGTCCTGATGATTCTCATAACATTCGGTAACCGGAGCTCAATGAACCGAGGGTCATCGGTGGACAGGAAACCCGCTTTCCTGGAAGCATCCCTTTGTCGAATATATTGTCTGGGGCTCCTACGATATAAGTCAGACTGACTTAAAACCACGACATGTATATATGCGCTGCTGTTCGTGCATACATCTGAGGGTATGCTGCGGGAGGAAAATTGCTCACCGGTATGAGATGAGTAAAGTCCTAAATGCGCGGGCGGGTTCGTATCGAAGATACCGACCCAAGAACGGCTGCGGTGCAGCGACATGAAGATTATTCATGAGGATGGAGGCTGCCTCAGGATCCTAAATCGGCAGCGGGTCAGAAGACAACGAGTTAGCTGCGCCGTGAAGAACGACAGACCTGGCACTGGATGAATGCACAGGTTCCGCCCTTGGAATCACGAACAACCTTGATGCCTTTTACTTGAGGATGCTCAGAAAGGTGTTGAGACAACATGCTCGTTAGTTCGGGGTGGTCGATGTTGGAAGGCAGGCTGACGGAGGTGTCATCAGCCAAGAATGTAGTAAAGGCTTGTCGCGTACCTTCCGATGAAGATGCTCGCGTCCTGAAGGATCCAGTCGCGAGCATCCTGAACGCTATTGCCCTCGTCAGCTGAAACGCTGGGCGGCGGGGAAGACATGTGGTGCGAACTCGCAACCACACTTTCAGGGTTGGAGGACAGTGAATCGGAGGAGGTGAGAGAATCAAAGCGAGTGCCCCATGATCGACCCAGTCTGTGTTGAGGCATAGTACGCTATCGAGATGAAGGAAGAGGTGTACGTAGAAATGTGTTGCAACCCTGAATGAAGTTGCGAACGAGGAGGGGGGGGGGACAAGTGTGGTGATTGGTCAAGTTGGCATTCCGAGAACGGACAGCTGCAGCAATATGTTGCATTCACGCCGAAACCTTCTTCGGCATGCCACTTGAGGGATCTGTCGGCGATCAATCTTCCACGAAAGGTGCAATACGTGCCATGCGCATGGCCACCAGTCACTCTATATATTTCTGTGCTCTTCTCTCTTGCATCATACGACTTGGGCGAAAACAACGGGGAAAGGTTGGAGACGAAAGTCACTACTAGTGACGACATCAGGAAGCGTCCGAAGACCTGGCAAAGGTTACCGTTTAGCTACTTACGGGCTCGACGGCGGGCCGGGTCGGCCGATATCGAATCCCAGCCCCAAGTTTACCCAAATAAACATCGCAACGTCGGGAAAACGGTTTAAAGGAACAATCAGATCATCGTTCTCGAAGAACAAGCTAATAAGACAACCATACTTCTTAACATACTAGTTTGGGTTGAGTGCTCTTTGATCAGCGAAGAAGCCGTGTGATGGCGATGTGACCGATAGACCGTTGTGGGAGGACAGATCTGGGCTGCAAACAAAACTTGAAGGTGAATGGGGCGAGCACGAATAAGAGAGGATGCATGTATGGCATGGACATGCTAGCGTCGATCGCTGGGACGCAGATCGCATCGTGGAGGCACTATTGTCTGACATGTAACGAGTAAATGAATGATCGACCAGTTTTGCTGATAGTTCGAGATCCATATCACTCTCGACCCGATGATAGCCAGGTCAAGGCCATCCGAAGGGAATGGAAGAACTCGTCGATACGCATCCCTCCGCGCTGTATGGCGCTCACGACATCCTCGCGCAGGCATATCGGATTTGGCGGAGTAAGGCCGACAGTTTGCAAGGCATCGAAGAAGAGTGGTGTAGCTTACGTAACAACCAACTCCTTCCTTTGCAAAGTCCACTAGCTCGCTGCAAAATCCTCACCGTAAGCGTATACATACAGAATGTCCGACGACGGCTACGGGGGTGGAGGAGGGGATGACTACGACTATGACGGTCCGAGGTCTGTACCCTTGTTTAACCCCACTCGAGAGGTACATTGCTGACTCGTTACCCAGTTTTAACGATGGCGCTTTTGTGCGTGCAATGGTACTTGAGAATAGTCATCGCGCTCATAACGCGGACAGGATGAGAGTTATGATCTCCTAGCGAACGAGCTACCAGAGGGTGACCAAGGCGAGGAGCAGGGGGAAGACGTCAATGGCGAGGTCTCTCATCCCAATGGTGTCAATGGTGCGGACCATGACCAAGAAATGGCGAACGGAGAGGAGCAGTTACCTCAGCAGCTCGCTCCCTCTGGCTTGCAAGGCGAAAGACAACCAAATAAAGTCAGAGTGACCACCCCTTACCTGACCAAGTACGAGCGAGCGCGAATACTGGGGACCCGGGCATTGCAAATCAGGTATGTCATGCATGGTTCCTCCCTTCATCTGGCTCACCGACTACATTCCGGAAAGCATGAATGCCCCCGTTCTCGTTCCTTTGGATGGTGAAACAGATGCTTTGCAGATTGCCATCAAGGAACTCTCACAACGAAAAATTCCCTTGATCATTAGACGATATCTACCAGACGGTTCTTTTGAGGATTGGAGTGTGTCCGAGTTGATCAGTGAGTGAGTTGGGTGTCCACCGTCGGAGTACGAGGCCCTGGAAATGTTGTCTTGTTGTCTTGTAGTTATTTTATTCAGTTTTTGGGGTATTTCGGCCTCCTGTTACTGGCAAGCTAGAGTGCAGCGACAACCGTTCCGAATGACACATTAAACGATGTACTTAGAATGCAATGCTAATTTACAGTCTAGGATGCCTTTATTTACGTTGATTTCTTGATCTCTACCACACCTCTCCGCTGGGTCGTGCGACACTCCTCGTCCTGGGTCTCTTGACGGACAACTCTTTCGACAATGTTCGGTTCCTTGGCTGACGGCCAGACATCCTCGAGGACTGTGGTTGAATTATCTTCGGGCTGTCGGGCTGCGAGGTGGAATTCGTCGTATCCAAAAACAGGAGGCGTCTTTCTGTCATCTTCTGCCTTTCCAAGCAACTAGCAGCCTTGGACACGCCTCTTCTTTTCCGTGGACTTGACTCAACATCAGAATAGTGGCAACCTGATTGCCGTCGTTTGACAGGTGACGATGGTGCACTTGATGCTGGTTTGAATGGAGGGGTAAGTGAACACATGGTCTCGTCTTCTCGGCGGGCATTCTCGGCGAATGATTTTCGCCTGCATGCGGCTGTAACACATAATGAATAAAATATTCCGAGGTGAGGATCTAGAACGTACATTTTTTCTGCGTGACCACAGATGCTGACTCCTTCACAACCTTGAACACACCGTCAACATCCAGCGTTTGTTGAACCTCCCAGTCTGATGGCCGCATCTTTTTCCAATCCTCAAGAACCTTTTCCACCCAACAATCAGTTTCCCCCGAAACGTGATAATCGATCACATCCTCCCACTCGCTCCCAGGTGGGGTCCTGTTCACGAAAACAACCTTGCCATGCCAGTTCTTGGCCGATCTTGGAGTACCTGTGGTGGATGGTTTCGAGGCATGAACAGCTTTCGCAAAATCCTTCACGAGCTTCTTAAGCCCATGAACCTTCAGGGAAGTGCCCATGATGATTAGCATATCTGGTTTCCGTACAATGTCCTGGGTTTGAATCAACCCAATATCGTCCCCGAGTGGATGTACTTCGTCATATAGCACGATGGCCGGGCGCAGGTTGCCGACTTTGAGAGGTCGAGCTGACCTAGCCAAGCGTACTTCCGCTGGGAAAACATAATAGTCGGTGTGGTTTCCAAACAACGCAATGGGCGAGTACTCACAACGTAACTTGCACTCTGGACAATCCGGTGCCGTCCCCTGGTTGAACATGTGCAGATAATCCTCTGTACACGGCAGATCCACGGAACACAGGGTACAGCGGACACGGTGAATGTCTCCATGGAGTTGGATATTGCGTACTTCTGCGGCCCTCAGTCTTGATTTTCCTTTTCCGGAAGCATTTTCTTGGCTTGAACTACCACGGAGTCCGACCTTTTCCTCAAAGCCATCGATATTTTGCGTGTAGGAACGTAGCAGCTTCTGTTTGGTATCGAGAGTTTTGATGAAGCGATGTGTAGGTGTGGGTGTGGCAGAATCGATGCGGTGCTTGAGCTGAGAAATGAAGGTATAGAATACAGCCGTTGATGTTCTGTCACGAAACAGCGACGCGTCGAAGAGGTCCCGACCCTTTAATACGACGTCGGGGTGTTGCTGCTTAACGAGCGCATACAACCCGTCTGACGAGCGGAAATCCTGATGAAGTGTCAGTTATTTTAGAGGGTGGGACAACGCCAGACGATGACTTACAGGTATCCCGCACGAACACGAGATGCCGGCCCCAGTGACTACGACGATTTTCTTGCACTTGGCCACGGCAAGCGAAATATCTAGGAGGGCCTTCCGAGTGCTTGATTCTGCCACAGGCGTCTCGAGGTCAAGGCGAACAGTCATATCCGAGGTCACAGATGGTGGTATGAATAAAGGTCGCTTCCGAGTCCCACATTAGAAGTGTCATGACGCCCCGCATAGACAGACCAATGAAATTGTTTTTACATGTTTGTTCACCGCGTCGCGTCGTGTCAGTCACATGACCTCGCATTTAATTTTCTATATACAGTTGAGTTAATACGTAACTCGACGCTCTGATCCAGGTGCTCATTCGTAGTACCAGATATCATACTCGTTGCAGGTCGATGGAGTGGTCGAGTTGACCGTCTTGAAGTTCCCGTATAGTTCCTGAGGTAAAAACGTCGAGTCGGTTCAGGCACTGCCAGCAGAGTACCTACCGTGCCCAAGACATGGTGGAAGTACCAAACCTCGTCAAGAACAGTCCCGTTATTGCTGCATCCAAGGTGAGGGATTGCACCAGTCTGCGAAATCAGAGCATTTGTGATCTGCACAAGGGTGTACGTTGTTTTGTTAGACGGGAGAATACCAGCTCTGAAAACCAATCAGTAGAATGGGAGCCTCGCGGAAGGGCGCGTACGCAGCTAGCATGTTGTAAGTTTGGTACATCTGGAACACCTTCGTCACAGTCTCGAAAAAGTTGACCACTTCTTGGTGTTTCTTGTAACCAGGCTCGTAGCAAGCAACATCAAACGTCGAAGTACATGTTGCATGCTTCGAGAACTACCACCTTCGTTAGCTGAATCCCTATGCAGTTTGATCGAGCAGCCACGAACCCCGTGTGCCCAGAACTCGTCGTTTGATGCACCTTGGTTGATCCAGAAAGTGTCCACTGTTAGAAGTGTGGACAATCAATCGCTGGCCATTTCACTGTGCGTATTGTACCCACTGTACCTCAACAGATCGAACCGCTCAAATTCTTCGATGAACGTCCTAACGCTAGGACCCTTGTATGGAGGGACAACAGTACCGTCGGGAAGGGTTGCTGAGGACGGACTAGGGTCGTATTGCCTCGTTATATCGCAGTATTGGTCAAAGGAACTTGCAGGTGCAGTCAGTAAAAGCAAGAATGATATACGGGCTGCTTGCTCAAGCGCTCACCCATCACGATTGTCCGGCCATAGACCGTGGATACCCCAGCTTCCCTGAGGTAGCAGTTGTCCAAACCTCTCCAAACCGGTATAAATATCCCAGTACTGGGTTTGTAACACAAGGCCGCCTTTCACGACGTTACAGCATGAATTAGTGAGCACGGTGGTATTTTCGCAGGAGTATTGCAACGGCAAGTCAACGCATGCCTCGATGCTAGGGTAGAGGTGTGGCAAGGTGCAAGTTGCGTGAACCAAGCCAACGAATAACGTGCTGGCAGTGACAATCGGCATGTTAAGGTGGAAAGATGGATTTGCAGACCATTCATTGTCAGGATAATTTATATGCGAAGCATGACGAGAAGACGAACGAACGTGCTTCTCTAGCTTCAAGCCTTCGTGCATCATGTGCTACCGCTCGTTCGATCACATGGGATGTCTCGACATCACGCCTTTTTTTTAAACGGGTAGGCAGTGTAAAGGCATGCCTGGGTTCCATCGTGACAAGATTCATCAAGGTACGTTGCCAAGGCTGGTCCCGAGACAATGTATTGTACTTAACTGTGCGCAGGTTTCTGGTCCCCTGGCTGATGCTCAGTGTGAGTTGCATTTATAACGAAGACTCACGCCGGTTTCACTGCGGCATGTCAAGCTTCAAAAGAACTAGGCTGGATAGCTGAGAACACGTGTATTGGTGTATTTTAGGGTCAAGAAAACGAAAAGAAATCCCGGACCGACTCATATACATGCATGTGGAAACACATTTGTCGCCGGGATGGTCGAGATCTGCAGCACATGCATTAGGGACAAAGACGGCAGTTAGCATTAAGAAACGAGACGCGGCCGCTCGCGGAAAGGTAAGGTTTTCAAACATCGGCCCAGCCACCTTCATCAAGCTTATAGGAGGCCTCGCTTTCAGGGCGATCAGGGCTGTCAACCAGTTTAGCTACGCGCTCTTCCGCGCGACCTATGTCGAGAACACAGCACATGAGTTTCATCCTGCTTCAATATTTCTGGTGCACATACCCTTCCTCAGGAATATACGAGTCGCCGAGGAATGTGAGAGAATGTGCCCCCCAATTGGCTTTAGAGCACCACCAGCCACAAAAGTCATGGTTGCTCCGGGATCGGCTAGATGTTACTAGATAACAACATAGAAGAGAGTGATAACTCAAGGTAGTACTTACATTGGACTTGATTTGTCATAAGCACCGCGATCTATCCGAGGGATAGTCAAAGAAGGAATGCAAAACGAATTAGATTACCAACGTTGTATTCTTCTGCTAACTTTGCGAGCTTGGAGAGCATCTGGAATAGTGATTACGGCGATCCTCGGTGCCTCAACGCGCGCGAATATTACCTGAGCAAGCTACAGTCTTCATGTATGGGTATCTTTTTGGTGTAGTGTGTTTGAGTACACGCGCACCTTCTGTTGCCTTTCACTCAACTCCCCTCTTCCGGAGTAGTCAACCCTAAAGAGAGCCATAATGGAGTCGACAATCTATCAAAAGTCAGATGTCAATGCCACGCCCGAGAGGCTGACGTACTAAGAGCCGGAAGTCCTTGTCCTCAGCGAAACGAAGGGAGCACTCATTTATCAGTTCCATCTGCAGATTCAGTATGAGCACTCGGAGAAGGCCAACTGGCGAACTATGACCTGGTGTTCACTATTGAATGCTCGGGCTTCAAGTGAATTATGAGTAGTAGTCAAGCGGACAGTGCCCCTCCGCACCGTAGAGAATATTCTCCAACGCCATAGTCCCGTCTACGCCGAAGCGATCCGCAATCGACCGAATGCGATCAGGACGAAAGGTACCTTGGAGTGCTATGAGCTTGACGCAGTAGAGTGGACTATACTCACATGCCTTCAGTGTCAATGTATGCTACCTAGTCGAATTAACCGCAGGAGAAGGGTGTTGTTTTGAACAGACGACATACCTTCCCTGAAGCCCCTCCTAGTTCAGGGGGGAGCTGGGCTACCACGGACATCGTGTGCGCCATTTGTGTCTTTCCCGTGCGAAACTCGCCATATACTTTCCCGAGTAAGATCTCATTGGAATCAACGACCATCGAGATGCTTACCTTC
Source organism: Boletus rufocinnamomeus (assembly GCA_038092675.1). Lineage (NCBI taxonomy): Eukaryota > Fungi > Basidiomycota > Agaricomycetes > Boletales > Boletaceae > Boletus > Boletus rufocinnamomeus. The sequence continues at coordinate 16,602 of JBBPQV010000037.1, forward strand.
TGATATTGACTGAGACATGATGCCACCTGTTTGAGGGCTTGGATACCTCTTTTTGAGCGAGAAGAGGCTTCTTACCTCCGAGAATGGCATCTACAGATTTGCTACCTGTGCTGATCACGAGGACACGCTTTCGACGATCTTGAACTTCAACCCCTGTCGCGAACGAAGAGCCCTGTACTTGAATGAGTCCCTATATCACGTTCGAGATAAATCGGTTACCGCAACTTTCTGCGCGGCTTCCTGAATGAGAGGAACAATAAGGTCGGGTGTTTCGGAACGCATATACTCTGTTACCTTGATTTTTTCGACTTTCGCCTCCGACATACCCTACGACGTGACAACAATAAACATGGGATTCTTGCACAGACTCGAAAGTACTGACCTTGATCTTGAGAAGTTGCCGACGGGTCGTCATCACAACCCCAGACACAGTATGAATTGCTGCGCTCTGAGAAACACGTAAGATACGTTAGGTAGAGCGAAGAGAAAGCTTACCTTGAGTTTGAGAATATCTTGCACGTTTATGCCCTGGCGAAATCAGAGTTATGAGAGGTTAGGGGGGTATAATCACACCTGTTGTTGGAGCTCGTCTACGCTGTCGAAGAAAGGCGCCTGGAAAAGTCAATGTCTGGCCGATGGTGAGGGAGTTGGGACTTTAATGGTTACCTCCTCGATGTCGTCCATCACTGGGGGACTCGGCGGCCGGCTGGATGGAACCACGCTCTCCTCGGGCACAGTGGGACGACGTGGGGCCATGTTCGACGGGACGATGTTCGGGGTGGTTCTCAGGTTGATGGGGCTATCTGGAAGTATGGGATAGCACAGTACCGCATTGAAATAGGACGGACGCGTTTGTCACGTGAGGTGTCAGACCCTTATCGACTGCTTCCACTGAACTTCACGAAGCCCACATTGGATTAGCGCCGATGCCAGTGCGATCCCGATCCACTTACCTGAAGCCAGCCCTAAGCAGGTGAAGTTCCAGCTCGTGGAGAGGCCGGGACATACCCCACTATGAAGGAGCATCACATAAAATGGTTTCGTCTTCGACACGACCAAGTATGTTGGGGAAACCCACCCAAACAGCATGTGTGATGAGCGCTGAGCACCATTGAGCCCATCCAGCATATCATCTTGAGATGCTACGGTCAGACACGAAAAAAATTAAATGCCAGGACCGTGGATTGAACACGGGACCTCCAGAAAACGACCATGTCTTCAGTCTGTTGCTCTCCCAGCTGAGCTATCCCGGCTTAAATGTGCGCATCTAAGACCAACATCAGAATAAAAGTTTTTTTTTTTAATAGCAATAATTGATATTGTTCACTCCGGATCAAAACTAGAAATGTCCCCAACTACCTCTTCACCATGCTCAGCAGCAGTCGACGATGAACCCACGGTCCGTCCTGGAGCCGGAGGTTGGTTGGTTTTCGAATTGCTTTGTGCCTCCGCCAGCGACAACGCTGCCGGGGCTCGTATCTCGGGAGTAGGGCCACTGAAGTCCTTCCCGGTCATACGGGACAGGGTTTGCATGTCTGAGTTTGTGCGTGAGTAGAAAGACAAGTGACCTTCAAAAGGGGACACGAACCATATGGCTTGCGATTGTTCAAACAGTAATTTATCCGTTGGGGATTTTTTTTGTCTTCGGATTTGAATTTGTTTTTACACGCTTTACGATCCCGACTGGGCAGTACGTATGAAATGAGTTCATAATTCTCGCCAAACTGTGACAGAGCCTGGAAAGGGTCATTTTCAGCACGGGTAGTCACATGGAACCAGCTTACATCGTAGAATAACTCCGTTTCCTCAGCACTCCAGCGCGATCCGCGGAAGCGCTTTGAGTATGTAGCGGAATTGACAAACTTTGTGACGTCGGACTCCTCAACGTGGGTGTACTCCGTGGTATCTTCTTCAGCATGACGATCAACAAACAAAGACTCTTCATCGACGATAGTCTCTCCGTTGGGACCGATTCGGACTTGAACATTGTATCGACTAGTGGAGACGTTTTGGGAATAGTCGAAGCCTTGCCCGGAGGTATCCTCAACGGCGGGGAGATTTCCAGAGACTGGCTGCATAAATGGCAACCCAGACGTGGCATCGGCAGCTGGGGTTTGTTCTGATTCAGCTTCTGGACGCCTCACTTGTGTGGTATCGCCGTCCTCATTTCTCCCATACTTTTTTGCCTCCATCAACATCCGCATCCTCCCTCTTTTCTCTTTATTGGACTTCTTCCAGGCAAGATGATTGTCGAGAATTTGGACAGCTTTGGTGCTTATGCGGCCCCGGCCCGTATCTTCGCATAAGGCAGCCATGGTGATGGACGTCGGGTCCAGATCCTCACCAGGGTCTGCATCTGCATCAAACGCTGGAGTCGCGGTTCGCCGCACCTTTCTGGGCTTTTTTGGAGAAGTGGTAGCTAACGACTCAGACCGCGACCTCCTTTTACTTTGATGGTGAGGAGTTTGTTCAACGATCGGAACCTCGGCATGGGAAGGACCCGCAGACGCGGCAGTTTCCTCGACAGTAGGCGGATGTCGAGATTCAGCTGCTTGTTCCGGAGGAGTAGCTCGGGAAGATATAATAATTGGAACACCCTGCTTGGTAGTATTTGCAATGGCGGCAGGAACTGCATGGTCAATACTCCTCTCCAGCGAAAACGCCGTAGATGGTGTGGAGATAACGACGACGGGATGGCTCTTGGGAGGAATTGAATGCGGGGTCTTATGTGCCTCGGGTTGGGGATGCGAGGCACGATCGTCCTGCGATACCGAAGGGTGACTTGGTTTGCTCTCGGGGGCGCGGGGCCGCGCCTTAGTAACTGGACGGAATATGGTGCCGCCTTTCTCTGTGTGTTATGTTGTACACCTGATGGTACAGAAATACAAGCCAGAAAGACTCACGAACGCGCGTGCTCATGTTTTGCAAGCGATGGATGCTCAGGAGATTTCAAGTTTGCGCTATCGACTAGACCCTGAGGGTGTTGCACAACAGGGTCAAACAGACACCTTATGATTCGCAGTCAAGCACTGAAACTGCCCGTTGGCGACGTTCCGGACTGGGAGGTCGATGGCAGCGACAGTGAACACTCAGATCTTAAATCCCCTGCGGAAAGGCAAGCAGTCATTCACAGATCTATTTGTGGCCCCGCCTGACCTTGCCCAGCTTTGTAATTTTGCAGTCACTGAAACAATGTTAGATCAACTAGTCGCTAGATCATGACCTTCGCTCACTATCATCGCAGCGAGGGACAAATGGCTTCGTGCAATGTTTCCAAAGTTCTCAAGCCGCGGAAGAGGAGGGAAACAACCTGACGTCGTGCCACCCCCACACACGATCTATAACCGCGGCAGATGCACGCTCCAAATCGGCCCCCACTTCTTTACGGATACAACGGTGTTCGAAGTCCACTATCGTCCGTTTCCAGTGGCGGTTCCACAACCAACAACCTTTGTGTACCAGTCAACGCCAGGAAATCCATCGTCGCAAGCGGTTCACCAACCACAGACCCTGTCATCCCCTACGTCCGCATCTGCCGGGGAATCTAGTGCACTATTGTCATCTTTATCATCTGCCTTAACCGTACCCCCCGGCTTGATCTCTCAGGTTAATGCTGCAGCGACGTCAAATCCAACCCTTGCAAATCTGTTACAACTGGCTGCTTCCGGGCGCGCAACGCCGGATCAGCTGAAGACTCTTGGACTACTCATTCAATCACTAGCAAGTTCTACAGTGACGGGTGTCCCTACTGCTACTACCTCACAACTAAGCACACCGGGAACCGACTCGTTGAGTGCCCCCTTGCCGACAGCACCTGCAGCGTCACAACAATACCAATACCAAGCACCTATCAAGGACTTTGATATTGTGATAGAGTTCCGAGAAGTCCCCTCAGATCGCTGGGTATTTCCTCGCGGACCCGTCATGTGCGAATTTGTCTCTGCACCCGGAGATCCTGGTTCGATCGGTGACCTCACGGTCTCCACCGTCGTTCCGTTCCCTAGCATGACGCCACCACAAGATCCCTCTGGATCTGAAACTAGTACCCCAGCAGAGACACCTCCCAAGCAGGTCGTTGAGTTCCATTTCAAGATGGCAAGCTCATATGTCTGGGACACCTTTTCGCGCTGGGTAGGACCCAAGGAAAAAATAGAAGAAAATCGCAAAATTCTTATGGAAATTGTAGCGAATACCCTTCATTTTTTATTACGCTCGTTTTCCTTACACTTTCACTGTCACAGGAACCGCCTCAACAGAATTTTTTGGCGTACCGACTCCCCGAAGGCTCGCAACTCACCCAAATCCAGAACGTATGCATGCAAATATGATACTCCGAAGGGTATTGATATAATTGTCGCAGGCCGCCCTACCGTCATATACTATGAAACCCATCAAGCCTTTGGCAGAAGGTGGAAGACCAAAACGGAGATCCGCCCCACGTAAATCTGCACAAGACCCTCCAGGTTCCCCAACAACAAAGCGCAAGAGGCAAGCGCAGCCCAAAAGTCAGGTTCCTCCCCCAAAGATTGCCTGTTTTGCATGTGGTCAAGCAAACGTACCACTGATCATGGGAGGGAGTGAGCGGAGGACCTTGTCATACTTAGCTGTCAATCTGACTGCATATCCCAGGATATTGTCGACCATGCGTGGAAGGAGGACGAACTGGGGAAACTTCACAAGTTAGCGAGGTGACCGTCTCCAGCAAGTTGTCCACGCACGATAGTGTGCAGCCTTCTCCAGAACCCGTGAACCCCCCATCCCAATCCCTGACTCAACCTGACAAAGTATCCTGAAAGGAGAGCTCAATGAAGTGAACAATTTGTAGGATATAGATAATAATAGTATACGTGTAGATGCTGCCGAATGACTATGAAACGGTGGTCTGATCAATATTCATGTACATATCCCGATAAACCATCCCAACCACCACGCGACGACAGCAATGTGCAGCAGGACAACGCAAACCTCGAACATAAGAGCAAGCCACTGAATGAGTATTACCACCCAGAAGAAAGGTATAATTGCCCAACGGAACGCTTGGTTATCGATCGATAGAAGTCGATAATGCCATGCTGATGTGATCGCAGCCCGCGCCTGCAAGAATGTGACGAAGAAAGTGAGGGTACAGAGGCAGAAAAGCGCAACCCAATGACGAAGAGAGCGACGGGGAACCGATTGCACCGCATAGCGTTTGGATTCTCCAGTGAACTCATTTCGGTACCAGGGTATGATTATAAAATCCTGCATATCTTCCCCTATGATTTTGCCATAGCTTCTCCAGAATGGGGCGATCGTATCAAGGATGAAAGTCAAAGCATCCATGCCAAGTTCCCAGACTTGTTGGTACTGATCTCTGTAGCTTTCTTCTAATGCAACGATATGCGAAAGCTGAAATTTCAGAAGGTAAACGTGGCGAATGTGAGGGAGGGATAAAGATAGACCTCTGGATAAACAACGGACGTATAAGATAGAGCGTCGTTGTATTCTTCTTTAACAGTTAAATGGGATGCCCTGACTTCTGTCAGCATCCGTGACACTTCATCTGCTTGCCTTTGTAGGGGTTCTCGCTCGTTTTCAAGGGCTTGCAGCTTCTCCGTGAGAGTGGAAATCGGCCTATCCAAAACGTTTTCCGGTATAGAAACCGCATCGGCATCAGTCTTCACTCCAGAGAGGAAACTTGTGACAATCTCGCGTTGTCGAAGCACCCGTGCATGTATGTCCTCGACCACTCTCCACCCATGTCGTTTACGGGTTCCGCTGGTCACAACTGAGGGATCGTGGTTGAAAGCATCGAGTAACTCCATCGGGAGACTACGGTACGCAATACCTAGTGTTGGCATCACGCTAGAACAAACGAGCTCATACTCCCGGACATCGATTGCAACCCGCTGCATTCGATGACGGAGTCTGTGGTTGTGATTCCTCAATTCCTCCAGCGTACTTAGGTAGTGTGAGACAATAGTTGTCAGAAAATGCGTAAGAAGCGCACACCTCAATTTCAGTTCATACTCCCTTTCAAGTTGATCTTCCTCATCAAGCTCTCGCTTGGGTTCCGGAAACATTGCATGAACACTTGGCATGACAGGCAAGGAAGTGCTACGGTACGAACGCCTGCGGTGGAGGGCTGTAGGTTGAGAAAGGGTGGTGTCTGGATGGTTCAATTCCGGAAGCTCGTCAATCTCTTGGTCAGGATGACTTGGGAAGGCCCGGGCAGAGGTAGAATCAGCTGGGAGAGGAGCAATGGCATGCACGTCAGGGATATCGTTTGAGATATTGATCTCAGCAGCTGCTTCCTGTGGCGATTGTAACTCGCCTAGATGGGGTGGATCCTTCCGCTTGGTCTTTTTGCGAGGTCTACTTGGCGTGGAATCGTTCTGGTCTTCGGACTGCGAACCAAATGGCGATGTAGAGCCGTCCTCACTGTCTGCAGGGTGCCGACGAAAACGGTGGATAATCTCAGGAAAGTTGAGACGACTACTTGTCGGCGACAATCCGCCAGAAGAATTGCGATGATGATATGGCGATGGAGTACCAACGGCGCTACCCGAATCGAAGAAAGCGGGAATCGAATATCGCCATCCTCGAGCTTTCCCCTCGCCGCGGGTTTGTGGATTACCCAAAGAGTCATGGGAGTTTGCAACGAGGGGACCAAAGGATATATGACCATCCGAGGAACGAACTCGACTGAGGGATGTACGCGGTGACGAATCCGATGGAGGAACAGATAATTGTCTTGCTGCGGATTTGAGGCGGTACTGGGACGAGGGAGTTTCAAGTGAAGACGACGCAACCGGTGACTGTGGTACAGGCGTGGATGAAGTAACACCTTTCTTAAACTTGATGTACTCTTCTACAATGAGCGCGGACACGTGCCATTGTGATCGCCGTCTTCCACGTCGGTCAAGCAGGTGTTTTAACCACGTCAGGGGCTCAGCACTATCGAGCCATGCCTGCGTCTCCGTTCCCAAACCAGCATGCCAGCGAGCTACTTGCGCAAGGCTCACAGGATCCCCACTCGCTACAGAGGCATATAGGATATTGTATCTTCGCCCTAGCTGTTCGCTGACAATGGCTGCCTTGCGAACCGTCGGTGCCGATGCCTCGGCTCTGATCCTCGAAATCTTGTCTAGAACCATGAAACATTGGGGCACGTCGATCTCGAATATTCATACGACAGACCTGTGAACAATCCCTCTTGTTTCTCAACAATCGCCTTGCTAGATGACAGCATTCTTTCTTTGGCCATCCGTTTGCCTCTCGAAATCGACCAGCGCCTATCTAATTTTTCGTCTTCGGACTGGGAACCTGTCCAGTCCAAGGTTGCTCCACCGTTGGAGGAGAGCGGGACGGGATGGAGGGGTGCGGATCGAGTCGATGGGCTGAAATCCACCTCGGACGGTAAGTTGCCCCCTTGCAAATATTGAGGAGATGAAAGTGAGGCAGGTGGAGCTGTGGACGTAGATGCGTATGGTGTGTTCATGTTCATGGGTGTGTCGGTCGAGGCTGGCACTTCATCAGACGTAGGACGTAGTTGTTGGGACATGCGTTCACGCCTCCGTGACTGAAGGTGTAGGGCACGCTGGACGTCTTGCAATATCTTTGGATCTGGATGAGTCAAAGCCATTCAGAGGATGTTTGTACCAAATTGTGTTTACTTGCCCTCGTGAGCTGTCGTAATGCCGCCCACGAGTTTAGAGGCTGTAGCGAGGATGTGACGGAGAACTCACAAAGATCGTATTCGTCCGAGAAGGCGCTCGGTTCAAAGTCAGACATAAATGAATCAACTTTCAGCGGCGAGAAGGCGGTGCCCTGGCTTTGGGCAGGGTTCTTTTTCTTGCGAGACCCATAGTGCCGTGGAGAAGCATTCTTGGACATTGTGCCGCCAGACACCATGGGATCGGGTCCCAGCGAGCGGACGCGCCGCCTGCCTTCGGTCAGATCCACGGCAGGTCGGCTGTCTGACCTTGACTGCAGCATGGGTTGTGCAGGTAAAGTAAAGCTGATAGAGGACGACCTCGAGGAATCGCCATGTATACGAGTAGTGAGGAAACGGTCTGGAAAATGTATACGAACAGGCTGGGTTTGAGAGGATGCTGGTTGGGAAGTCGGGTTAGGTTCAGACACAACCGACAAGTCTGCCATCCGGCTTGGGTCGAAGAGAAGGACAAGAAAGGAGAGCCGGGACGCGAGTATGCTTAGCAGTTCAATAATCAATTATTGACGGCTTTCTCACGGCTCAAGTGCTAAATTGTGACTACGACATTAATTAGGTGGACGTTCTCTACGCTTGTCGTGCAATAGATCTGCAACGAGAATGCGCACTGTTCTCGCTCGGGATAACGACGATTGTCGTGTGCTTATATACCGTCGAAGGCGTCGACAGGCTCCTGATACAACGAAAAGGGTTCAGACGCTCGAGAAATGTGGCCTTCGACGTCTTCTCCTTGGGATTCAACGGAATTGGTTGGGGCAGAACCGCCCGCAACCGGTGCCTCTCCGCTCGCGACAGTTGGTGATCTAATAAACGGCCGGATGAACACTCGTCCACCCTATTTTCCAGCGCGACAACTCACATTCATTTGGAAGAACATTCAGGTCGGGTCTATCCTGCGAGAAGACAGTCTGAGCTGTTGTCCTCGTCAGTAGGTAAGATTGGTTAACACCGTTTGAAGGGGCCCGCACAGCCGGAGTACGTGGTAGACTGGAAATGGACGCATGGATCCGATGCTGACGCCGGTCGAACGATGTGCGACGTTCTCGTTCCTGTTGGGGGGTGGCACGCTCAGGTTGATGGTACAGTACTCGCCCGGCGTCTTCCCAATAAGTTCTGTCTGAGACGTCCAATGTCAGTACCACCTGTTCATCTGCCACAACCACAAAGAGTGCCTACCGACGCCTGGCTCCGCCACTGTCGCTGTGGGGGTCCGCCTTTCAATGCCACGCGACATCGTATAGTCCTGATAATTGAGACGATGTCGTAGCCTTGGTCTAACTCTGTGTCGATCGTCAGCCCGATTATCCCTTTGGTGTGCACGGGCCATTGGTGTATCAAGTGGAACAGCGCTGAACTCAGAATAGTGAACGTGACGTGAGCCCGGAAAGTAAGAATTACGAGTATGCATGGTGGTGTTGAACAATGCACCGTCTAACGCAGCACCCCTTTTATAAGGTCATTATTCTTCGGGGTGGCGTGTCTCCGTGGTCTCGAAAGGAGTGTAAAAGAGCGACCATTGTCAAAGCAAACCGCATAAGGGAGAACAATAGGATAAACCTGCCACTTACCATTCGTACGAACACATGGGTCATTTTCAGTTACGTCAGGCTGTGGTTCACAGGAATTCGCCAATTCGCTCAATGTGTCGATGAACGATAAACCTACGAAATGAAAGGATAGTCGGAGCATAGACAAACGCAAGACTACATTGACCCATGATCATGAACGCCACTAAAGACAACGCGGGTCATGATCCAGTTTATTACCGAGGCATGGGTCGTCCTGGCTGCGCTCTCCGCTTTACAATGACACGCCCAAGCATCACAGCGGTGAACACTGACAATGAATACCTATTGACGTGGAATCAGGCGCGCACACGGGAATAGCACAAATACATACCAGGTAACCACGTACGACAGATGAGCATTACGCACATCAACCGTAGCTGAGCGTCCAACTGGTATACCTTTACTGAGGTAAGTAGCTGCATCGCCTGCATGACCATCTGCAAACCGTGGATTCGAGATCGTCCTCCAAACGTTGTATGAATACTCACTAAATATTTGTTCGATGAAAACAGGCTGGACACCGGCGGCTTCTCCTCCAGCTGATTCGGCCATAGACTCAATATCTGCCCAGTACCACATACCCTCTGCGGGCTGGTTGTCTGGAGTAAATGAATTCCGTTTGTGCGATGTTCGGAGCATGCCTAGGATCTGGACCTCGCCTTCTTCGTCCCGCACATAGTGGCTCGAAAAATCCTTGCCGATGAAGCCACGGTCGACCAGAACGGTAGAACCGTCGGTCCTCACCAAAGGAGTGATAACGTGGTATCCATGCACACCGTCACGAACACGGGGACCCAGCAACATTGCATGTGCATGATCCCAACGACCTCGGAGCAAGACTCGGCGAAAGGTAAATTCTGGTATCACGGAGACACTTGAAATGGCAGCAATTTAGAGTCCCGCTGTTCTAGAGGAGACGCGCTCGCACTTTATTCGGTTTGGAAGCAGAATGGGGTCGCGTTGTAGCTTTTCTTCTAGTTCGTCGATCAGATTGATCTTCCACTGGAGACGTTGTAGTTGCCACGTCCCCAAGGCGAACGTGAAAATTGGAATGAAACCCAAAAGCAAGATCGTTGGGCTTGACCAGGACGATTTCTTTGCAGCATAATTGGATGTCGCAGGGGACCTGCCCGTGTGTAGCAGCCTTTGGCAGCGCTGGGTCGACCTGAGCGTTGGCAATGCACCTTTGGAGAGCCTGCTACGGGATAATGAGAACATCCCCGGAGACCCTCACGGCCAATGTTGTATGAGCTCGGTTTTACTTCCCACGAGCACTTGATGGCTGGTAATGGTTACACAATAGCACTGCGCCTTCTTGGTCTTCAAATCATTCCTTGACGTCCATTCCCAACATCTGACTGCAAGTCATCTGGACGACATGCAAGTAGCACCCCAGAGGCATATGCATTGTAGACCAGCTGACATCGCTGCTGCAGGGCTTACCGAAAACGTCCTGGGTTCGACATTGATGGTGGTGACTCGGAGGTACATTATCCCACCCGCCCAGTTGATAAAGACAAGGCCGAACAAGAACTAGTAATCAACATTAAGAAAGCTACTAGCCCAGACGAGACCGCCCCAAAGCAGAAACACGTCCGAAGTACGTTCGCAGCACGTTGACTCCCGTCTCAGTCTGACTTTGTCACAGAATGTATCGTGTACACCTGGGATTACCATAGCTCAATATCATTTTGGAGTGGCCTACGCGTTCAGCCCATATTATCCGATGAAATTCAAACATTTAAGGCGCTCATCACCGTTCACAAAGTCCTACAGGAGGGTCACCCCAACGTGCGTGTCCGACCCGAAATATCAATTATGCCGACGTTCATCGCTGCCCATTTACTGAAAATATAGACTATTAAGGAGGCTCACGGACAGACGGGATGGCTTGAGACTTGCGCTCGTACTGTTGCCACCGATGGCCAGCGAGGTTTGTTCCGTTCCGCGTTCCGCACCGGAATCATATCATCTAAACTGATACTAGGATACGGATCTCTAATTCGAACATACGTCCAATTCATTCTGGCCAAGCTTCGCTTTCACCGTCTCCGCCCGGAATTTAATGGCCTATTCGAGTATGAGGAGTATATCTCCCTCAAGGGCATCGACGATCCCAACGAAGGGTAAGAAATATGAATCGACGCACTCCTCCATGGCTCAAAAACCATAGATATGAGACTATTACTGATCTTATGGGCTTGCAAGATCAAATCGAGTCCTTCCAAAGGATGGTCTTTGCGCACTTCAGGCACTCAGCCAACAATGAATGTCGAATTTCTTCTTTGGTACCACTTGTCAAGGAGAGTTGGGGTATCTATAGGTTTATAACGAGTATGCTGCGAGCCCTGTACCGACGTAAGCTTTCCGTCGCTTTTCAAGGCAGTCGTTGATCCCCCTCAACAGGAACGAATGACCACGAGGCATTGGAGCCGCTGCGCGAACGTTTCAACGCACAGCACTATAATTTACGCAAATTCTACTACGAGTGCTCTAATCTCAAGTATCTGACTGGTCTCATTAATGTGCCAAAGCTTGGTCAGGTCAGAACTCTTCTGTCATGATTTCCCACCATAATCATCAGAAAATATTAGGAACCACCCAACCTTTTTGAATCTGGTAATGCTCCGGATCTCCCAGCACGACCAAAGTCTACCACGACGCCGGCTCCCCCTCCAGCACCATCTCCAGATGATGCTGCTGTCAGCCAGCAAGCGCGAATGCTCAAGGAGTACGAAGACCAACAGGCTGCTTTGCGCGCTCAACGAGAAGCTGAAGAGCGGCAGAGATTGGAGCGCGAAGCACAACAGCAGCGTGAATTTGAACAGCGCCAGCACGAACAGGCCGAGCGGGAACGCCTGGCACAAGAACAACTACTGCAACAACAGATGATGCAATACAACAACCAAGCGGTTCAGCAGGCGAGTGAGTATCAAAGGGAATTACTCGCCATGAGAGGCCAGTATGAGAGGGATCAACTCTTGCTTGAACAGTACGACCATGTAAATTTTCTGTCTCTTATTGGCTTTGCGGTGAGTTGATGTCTTGAATGTAGCGTGTCAAAGCATTGGAAGGGGAGCTGGCTGCGAGCACCGCAAACATTAACGCCCAAATGGCCTCAAAAGACGAGTTGATCAAGCAGTTGCAGGACCAGGTGATACTGTGGCGGAACAAATATGAAGCTCTGGCCAAGCTTTACAGCCAGCTTAGAACGGAACACTTGGACATGCTTGCCAAATTCAAGCAGATGCAACTCAAAGCAAACTCTGCCCAAGAAGCGGTCGATCGTATGGAGCGCATGGAGCGGGACTTGAAGGCGAAGAATTTGGAACTTGCAGACATGATTCGTGAACGTGACCGGGCTCGCTTTGACGTTGATCGCCAAAAGTCATCACACAAGGATGAGCTTGAGCGCTTGCGTCGCGACCTCAATTTCGCTAACGAACGGGCAGAAGACGCTACACGGTCAAAGAGTTCTGAAGTTTCCAGTGTTCTCGGCAAGTATAACCGTCAACTGAATGAACTTGAAGACTCGCTGAGGGTAAGGCCCTCTCCTATGGTCTCACGAAATACTGATGAGTTGGCAGGCGAAACAACTTCAAATCGATGATCTGTTGGTCAAACTCAACAATGCCAGTGGCGATTTGGAACACTTGCGTGAGGAGAAGGATCAAGAAATCATGATTCTTCAAGAGGGTATGGACAGCACCATTCAGCAGTTGTCGGAGGCACAGCAGGTAACGTAATTTTGTGCATCCCCCATGATGCAATTTGACATCTTGTCCAGAACCAAGGTATTTCTGAGGAGGCGACCAATGCTCAGATCGACACCCTTATCCTGGACAACCGTAAGAAGCTGAACCGAGTTATCGGTGCGTCCACGATATACCGACCGACATATAGTATTTATCTTACCACTTTGCAGACTCGATCTTGCAAGCATGCGTGCAAAAGGTTGACGATGCGATCTACGAGCTCGAGTCTCTTTCCCAGGCAGGCAACATCAATTCGACACCAGAGTACACCTTGTCTATGATTGAAAAGGCCGTCAACAACGCCACGGACTTCGCCACTGTCTTTAATCTTCATCTTGGAGGCGACGTGGGCGGTGACTACGTTGATGTGATCAAGGGCGCCAACGAGTTCGCTCAGGTTCTATCAGACGTTTTGATCAACTGCAAGGGGATCACCCGACTTGCCAATAATGACGATGCTTCTGACAAGATCGTCGCCGTCGCCAAGACAGCAGGCGATGTTGGATTGCGATTCTTCCTCAACCTGCAGTCGTACAAGCTTGACCTACTCCAGCCCGCCCAGCGAAAGGAAGTTGCCATGCGCAACAACAGCGAAGCCAGGATGGCTCTCAGCCGTCTATCAGAGATCGTTGACACGTTGGTTCCAAAGGGTTCGAAAGGCGGGGCTCTCGCGAAGGCTAACGGAGATATTGGTGACATTGTCGAACGAGAGATGCTCAGCGCAGCCCAGGCTATTGAGGCAGCCACCCAGAGATTGCAAGAACTCATGTCTCGCCCACGCGACTCGTCACGGTTCAGCGCCGTGGATCTCCAAGTCCACGATTCAATTCTTTCAGCAGCGATGGCAATCACGAATGCCATCGCCCGCCTCATCCAGGCCGCAACGGAGTCTCAGCAGGAGATTGTCGCACAAGGCAAAGGGTCGAGCTCCGTGCAGCAATTCTACAAGCGTAACAACAGGTGGACAGAGGGTCTTATCTCTGCTGCGAAATCAGTCGCGTTCGCTACGAATTTGCTCATCGAAAGCGCTGATGGTGTGCTCTCCGGTACACACTCGCTTGAGCAACTCATCGTTTCCTCCAACGAGGTTGCCGCGGCGACAGCCCAACTCGTCGCTGCGTCTCGTGTCAAGGCGAACCTCATGTCCAAGACCCAAGAGCGACTTGAGCTTGCCGCCAAGGCTGTCACTGAAGCTTGCAAAGCACTTGTCAGGCAAGTCAAGGCAATCTCCGCGAAACAAGTGCAAGAGGAAGAAGTAGATTACAAGAACATGGCCGTCTTGGAGTTTAAGCGGCGTGAGATGGAGCAGCAGGTTGAGATCTTGAAGTTTGAAAAGGAGCTAGGCGCTGCGAGACATCGTCTAGGTGCGATGCGGCGCGCTGGGTACCACACGGAAGAGACGGACTGACGGCCAGTTACCAACGGCGGTACATGAATCTGATATTTCCCCCCCCTTCATTTGTTTCCCCTTCTCCATCGATAATCTACGTGTAATATTATCCCGCTGCGTAGGGTCATCAACGTTTCAACGCTTGACAGGGTCACATTCTATTCCCATGTGTGCATATAGATATGACAGCACACGCAGTGAAAATGCTGCCCAGACCAGGGCCAGCTAGAAGACCAAGCCGAGCAAACAATTTATCTTGTTCACTTGATGTATAGAAGAGCATTGGGCATACTGTATCAACAAGTCTATCAACGAGTACTCGGATACTGGACGGATGTGCTTGTAAGGGATGGTGCTGAGTGACCAAGTTGAACAAAGATGTCTCAAGGTGGTGGAGGACGATGTAAACGTACCTGTTAGACATGTGAACTGGCCGATTGTTCCGAACAAGTTATGATGATGATCCTGCCTCCATAGCCCACTCATCCTAATTCCGCCCAAACATCCTCCTCATCGCGCTCACGAACCGCTTGAGCAGCACGTGGCATGTCCGACATCCTCCTCGGCTGCGCATCCTCTTGCGCATCAAATAATACTGGCTCACCCACAAGCGGTCGGCTGAGTTCTGGGTCTGGGTCTTCGTCTTCATCTTCAAGATCAAGGTCAAGACTACGATAACCCGCACGACGAATCGTAGATATGTCGATGGGCTTCGGTCGCGAAAATATCGACTGGCCAGACCTGCCAGCCTGTCAATCCTTGGTAACACGTCGGAAAATTTAGACGCACTGTCTCATCACCGCAGCTAAGCGGCCAAACTGCAACACGTTACGAGCTATTAACAGCAGGGTGTCGAGCATCTCTTCCTCCTTGCTCGTGGCACCGCAGCCCGCAAACGCCAGTACTAGAAGGGTGATTGCGCAAAATAATGTGAGGATCAGATCTAGTATATTGTAGGGCGATCTCCAGAATTGCTAGGCTCTAAATTTAGTTTTCTCGATGTCAATTATTGACCATCCACTCACCCTTCCAAAGGCAACGAAACGAACAGCAACTTCAAGAATCATTGAAGTGTTGATGATGATTTCGAGAACGTAGAACGCAAGTCCTGGACAGCCGTCTGACAAACTGAGTGCGACCGTCGTGACCGACAGTGCGGCCATCACTAGATAGAGAACAATGTATGTTCGTGAATATACAAAGCGATTGGCGATTCCGCGCGTTATTTCTTTGCGGGTGAGTGCGTATATCGAACGCGGAGGCCTGTAGTTGTAGGGCATACGTCAATTGGGTTCGGGCTCCTGCACAATGAGCACGAACGTCGGGTCCGAAGGCAGCGTCACCGCTGCATCATCGTAGCTATCGAGTGTCTCAGGCATGGCCGAGTACGAAGTGCGTGGCTGCTATGGTCTTGCTATAGTTTGTGTCATACTGAGCACGGCACGCCGAAGCTGCCTTGAGCTGGGAACTGAGGTCGAGACAAACAAGCGCAAACACTCCTATGGTCCAACTGCTGTCTGACAAATACACAATCCATGTCCAGCATGACTTATCCGTAAATCGAGTAGATGGCCCTCAGCGTCCAACACACCAATCGTTAGCTCAGTATGATAGAGCATTCTATAGTGCGGTCCGGGTGAACGACCACAGCTGAGGCATCGGAGTCCGAAATACGGATGACTCATCACGTAATGCTCTGCATCGCAGGCCAGTCCTTGACCATCACAACAATACTTTGATTTCCACCATCCACATAGAATCTAGCCAAGATGGGTGGCGGAGACTTGAACATGAAGAAATCCTGGCACCCGCTCCTCCTGAAGAACCAGGAGCGGGTCTGGTTGGAAGAAAAGAAAGCTGTAAGTGCTTTCCCCTTGGTTGCTCATCATCCAACCAATGCTCATCCCCTCCAGCTCGAGGAGAAGAAGAAGCTTGACCAGCTGCGCAAGGAGAAGGAGGAGGAACGCCAGCTGCAGGAGCTTCAACGCCTCCAAGAGGAGCAAACAGGAAAGAAAAGAACAGAGAAATTAGAATGGATGTATACTACTCCAGCGACAGGCGGCAACCAGAACCCAAACGACTTGGAGGACTACCTCCTTGGAAAGAAGCGAGTGGACAAAATCTTGACTGCGGATGACAACGCAAAGGTACGCTCCGTCCCGTGTTCTTGCCTTTTTTTTAACCTGACGTTGTCCAGTTGGGAGCTTCGCACAAGAGTTTCATCGCCGTCCAGAATGCCAATACTGTCCGAGATATTGCCTCAAAAATTCGCGAGGATCCGTTACTTATGATGAAGCAACAGGAACAAGCTGCCTACCAAGCATTAATGTCTAATCCCCTTCGTCTCCGTGAACTGCAAGAACGAAATGGTATCAAGTCAAAGAAGAGTAAAGAGAAGGAGAAGAAGCGAGATAGGAAGGAAAAGAAGGGCAAGGAAAAATCAAAGGACATCGAACTTCATACAAAGGGACGGACACCCTCACGGAGTCCCAGTCCAATGGACGATCATCGCAGGCGCCGCTCTCGTTCGTACGACTACTACGACCGTGATTACGCAAGGCGTTCACCCAGTCCCTACACTCGTCGTTCTCGGTCTCCTATCCGTTTTCATCGCGACAGTCGTAGGAACGAATACAGCTCACGAAGGAGTCGGAGCCGCAGTCCTGATTCTCATCATAGCCGCCGAGACAACCGCGTTCGTACGTGGCCCGATCGCTCCGATGAATCCGACGACAATAAGCGGAACTATTCGAGAGGCGAGGAGCATGGGAGTCGATATGCCGATGACTCGAGGAAACGCCGACGAAGTCCTGGTCCTGTCAACGACAGTGCGAAGCGTTCCCGGATCTCACCCCCTCCGCCACAATCTCGTTCTCATCCAGCGGACTCAGCCCCGAAGCCCTCCAACGATACTAACGACCGTGCGGCGCGCTTAGCTGCCATGCAGTCGAATGCATCCACTATGGAGGTTAATCGGCAAAAACGTTTGCTAGAGCTTTTAGCAAAGGAGAAGGCAGAGTTGGAAGCCGAAAACGAAGCAAGGTCGAAGTCAAAGGGTATAGGAGGTTTTTTGAGCCAGGAGCAGAAGAGAGTGTTTGGTGGTGAGGGAGGTCTAGAAGATCGGATCAGAAGGGGGCGTGGTGGCCTCGTCGTTGATACGGACTGAGAACTGTTGCGGTACCGTCCTTCATCTACTTTTTTGTGTGTACAATTGTTACATTAGCAACCCAATCACAGTTGATATTCCCAGACCCCGGCTTCATACTTGTGAAGAATTACGAGTCCTCATAACTAAACCATCAGCCTCCTGTCGATGGATCCAACTTGAGGTATCGACGGTGGTGGATTTAACATCTCGAGACAGGCACTGTCGAACGTCTGGGCGTTTAAGAACGTCGCGCGGTGGGAGCCGAAGTGTTTCCCGCAAGCCTGTGAAAATCAACTTCCTCTGGCGCATGTGCTGTGGAATCCTAAACAAGGTGGCACAGTCTCTTTTCTCGAGCACAGCCTGAGCCTTCCGCACCATATTATCGATGAGACCCTTTGGCTACAACGTGGCTAATGACATACCTCAGCTGCTAAACGTTTTGCTTGGTGGCGTTGGCGCTCGCCCTGACCATGTGGGACCGAGGAGAGTCGGTCCCATTGCCAGAACAGATCGAACGAAGACTGGCGTTCGGAACGTCCCTTCTCCTGAGCAACTTTTGGGTAAAAGGAATGACTCTGGCCAGCGGGTGTTAGCTTACGAGCCTGTGTTAGGAAGTTCCAACGACAGGGGTCTATGAGATTGCCGCTTACTTTCTGCTGTCGGTCCGCCGGCGGCACCGTCAGTTCGGAAGCAAAACGAACGTGAGGTTGTTTAGCAGACCGAGAGGCCATCGATGCCGGATCGAGGTCGAGGTGGGGAAAAGAGTGAATTGTGGCTCCAAGCACCTCGGTTTTCAGCTAGATTTCCAAACGGCGAGACCGATTCAAAATGAGTCGCCCAGCGAGAGTGTAACGCATCAATCACAAGAAATTCAATTATGACGGAGTTATGCACATATGGGGATACAAACCAAGTCCAGGATCTACGCAACGGTGGAATGAAGATATTATATGGACAACCCTAAAGTAGTGGGAGGGAACGTCATTGCAGCGTCGTTGTGGACCGCCGCACCGCCCCTGCGAAGACGACTGCGTACGATAAGGGCAAAGTCCTGGACGTCGCAATGAGCC
Organism: Boletus rufocinnamomeus; assembly: GCA_038092675.1. NCBI lineage: Eukaryota > Fungi > Basidiomycota > Agaricomycetes > Boletales > Boletaceae > Boletus > Boletus rufocinnamomeus. Next base: position 35,247 of record JBBPQV010000037.1, read on the forward strand.
AAGGTGACGATATAGATAAAGATAGACCTTACGATGACCAAATGGACGGATCCAAGACGCAATTGCGCGTTGTCTCGGCCAATCATTTGCGAAACTACTGTACGCAGGCCAGCTAAGCTATCATCCTCGAGGATCGCTGGCTATGTTCCGCAGTCAGTTGGACAAAGAGGACAAGTCATGTATTGTGTTCCGACCAGAGAAAATGAGACAGGAATTGGATTAACGCGAGCTAGTAGCATGTCAGCCTCGAAGTCAGCGTCCTCGGCAGGTTCCTTTAGCCATCAAATAAGATCTCTTCTTTGTACTAAGTGGGGTTCCGTACCATCAAGTCCGTGGAACTAGACAACGACCGGGCACGGGTTGTGCTATAAGGATGGTACCTTCGGCGACGCAGGGATTTATAGCTCGGCAGCCTCATATACGGTGACCTTAGGACGGTATTCCCGGATGAGCATAACTGGTCGTAAGGAATGGACATTTAATGCGGGCGCGAAAAGGGAGACGTGGGGCCAAAAGGGTTGAAAGGAGAGGGGGGGAGGTCGAACAGCCGCATCCAGAACTAGTTTTGACTCTCTGTGCACGTTTTAGAGGCATGCAAAGCATATTTTGTCAATTTGAAAGGCCGCGTTGTGTAGGATCTCCGCTGTCTGGTTTTGGTTGGGAGACAGTATTGTCTGTCGGTGGTGTGGGTCAAGTTCAGGGTGGTCAATTCTCGGATCCTGTTACCAGACATTGTTGCTTACATTTGATTGGCTCCCAGGCCGAAGATGCAACAGCTGGTTGGCTCCATTTCACGGTATTATTATTATTTTCACCATCGTGAAATCCCTTCTGCAGCAACCCAAGACGGAAATGAGGATTCATGATATGAAGAGAAATTCTGTCACCTCAAGTTTCGCCGAGGTGTCTTCCGGGTGTCCACACCAGGCCAGGTCCAGGCGATGAAACAAACAACATTCCCGGAGGCATTTTCCTGAGTGCAGCAAGCTCAAGCTCTGACTCATGTTCAGGTATTGCCTTATCTAGCTAGCAACGGGTCTAACCTTGCATTTCGCTCTCCAGAAACCTTTCCTCTTACTGATTTCTGGGGATTCGGTTAAGGGGACGTTACCGGTCACGTGACATCACCACGACACTGAAGAGCGGCGACATCTCATATGGTACGTCAAGAAGCCCTTATATACCTGTCAGAAAAAATGGGTCGTGAATGTCATCTCTGAAAGGGAGTGCAAAGAACGTACCGCTTATGTCGCTTATGTTCGACGTAACTCTTGTGGCAATCCTAACCCAACCATATCCGCCGAGAAACTCGCAAATTCCTCGGGACGAAGGAAGAGCATCACCAAAGCTCATAGTCAGGATGGATATATTGCTCTTCTCGTATGAGGGAAGAACCTTCTGCGTTTTACACCTCGTCTGGCAGGCTGGCAGTGAACCGACAGGCGAAGTGAGAACGGAATTCAAGAACGACTCACATTATTCGGTGCCCACGTATGGGATCCCGCACGCTGGCAAGTGCGTTTCATTTCATGAGACATACAGGTAGCTGACTCTGAGCTCGATTGTGGTCTTGTTGGTGCTCGATCCCATCGATTTCAGGGTGAAGGTCGGGGCAAGAAGAAACCAATTCACACTGCCACACATCCTACTTATGATCGTGTAGCCATAAGAGCCAGATATTTACTGGCCTCGGTTTTGTGAGTCATTAGAGTCGATGTCCATCTCTTCCGCTCAGAACAACAATACGATGGTACGAAGTAACTGTACTCGCCCCCGCCGATTCGAACACTTCTGTTTGCTTTTTGGGTTCCTTTGTTGCTAGGCACTGAGACTTAGTCGGCCATGACACAGCGCCGACCCAATATTGCGCCCGGCGCAACAGGTAGCACCCGGACCGGTGCTAGATCCTCCCTCACAATCCCTAGAACTGATACTGACATTACTTGAACCGGGGTGTGGACGAGGAGGGTAGAGGAATTTTGTGGGTTCAATTTTGTCTGACAATTAGACAAGGTGCGTTCTCGAATGGACCCTGCATGAGCCTTGGATGACCGAAATTTAACCTGGATAAAGCACCCTTTACGTCATGAATTAGTTCCCCGTTCATTGCCAGAGATAGCAGACATCCTTTTTGGCATCCAGGTTGGACACCGCCGTACAAGGCTTGTAGATTTTCACGTACATCATACTGTAGAGAAAGAAATGTCTCGGAAGGTAGTGATCTGCGGGGCCGGCTTCCTGGGTTCGTCTCCTCAGTTAATTACCGTTCTCCAGACGCTCATCCCCACTTTGGGGTTTCGCCAGGGCTCAACGTCGCCAAAGCCTTGCTAACCGCAGCGGGGGGCAACCTATCACGACGACTTTCCCGTGTTCAGATCTCCTCTCGTTCTCCGGAGAAAGTCCAAGAGGCATTGAAAGTCACACAAGACTTAGATCACAGCCGCCTTCTTCCACCGTACCCCGCCGATGTCACAGACCCCCAGTCGCTGGATACAGCATTCAAGGACGCTGACGTTGTAATATCCCTCGTGGGTCTACTGAGAGGGACTCAAGGACAATTTGAATCTACGCGGTGGAGGGGTGCGGAGAATGTCGCGAAAACCGCATCTGGTGTAGGCGCAAAACTCATCCACTTCAGCGCCATAGGTGCAGACGTCGACAGCGCCGTTCCCTATTGGAGGACTAAAGCACTTGGGGAAATGGCTATTTTCTCTCACTGTCCAGATTCCACCGTCTTTCGCCCGAGTCTAGTGTTTGGTTCGGGAGACAGCTTCTTCACGGTAGGCTCCGCTAGCTTTCTAGATCACAGGACTACGGTGTTCATCTCGGAGTCCCAGAGACTGGCCAGCTTGGCGAATGTCCTTCCCTTCATGCCTGTTTTTGGCGGGGGGACTACTCGCTTTCAGCCTGTGTTCGTCGGTGACTTGGCCCACGCAGTTCAAGCAATAGTCGAGCTTTCGGAGATGAGGGGACAGGCTGCTGGAAAGATTATCGAGGCAGGGGGGCCGGACAGTGAGTCAGAATACCTCTCACCTTTGCATCTCGACTGACTTTGACCCGCAGTCTTCACCTACAAGGAAATCGTCGGCTTGGTGCTGCATTACACGCGTCGGTGGCGCCCTGTCATATCTATCCCGTATAGCGTAGGAATGTTACAGGGTGCAGTCCTTGAACGTCTACCCGACAACATATTCACCGTAACTCGTGATCAGGTATCACACCAACCCTTGACTTTGGTCATCATTGCTTACCTCTGAGCAGATCCTTCAACTGAGGAAAGATAATGTCGTGACTAAATCTAGCAAACCTACGTTTTCGGATTTAGTCGTCCGAGAGACGGGTTTGCCATTGATGTCCGTGCATGTAGTCTTACCCACTTATCTCCGCCGGCGAGTGTAACCATAATCTCGTGCTGAGAGCGTGCCTGAACCAGTATTCATCGTCTCGGATCCCGCCGTGACCGGAGAGCTGTCAGCGCTCCAGCTTTTGTATATGTAACCTCAGGATCAGCCCTGTTGTGTCCGCGGACAAACAATGACTCATCGCCGCGCGCTTGTACATCGTCGGCCGTTGCTTCTTGGTGAATGACATGATCACTTTCTTGTAAAGAACACGTGACTGACTTGCCCATCGTAGCTGTTTGAGTGACGAATGCGCCCTGCATAAAAAGGGCCTGGTTGAAACGATACAGTTCGGATACCCCAGACTGGTTCTTATCCCGTTTCTCGGACTAATACGTGCAGCGAAGCAAAATTCTGGTCATATGGCAATTGAACGAGTTGAACGTCAAGCACCTGAGGATGATGGTCTCTCTTGTCTCGGGCCCGGCCCAGAACTAGTGATGGACAAGGATAACAGGGAGCTCGCCACTCCCAAGGAGCCCGATGCTAGCATCAAACAGGGAGCGGAAAAGCCATATAGTATATACACGCTCTCTGAGAAATGGTTCATCGTGTCCATGGCATCCGTAGCAGCGTTATTCAGGTAGGCAATCGATCTGGTCCGGTTCTGCGATATGGAATCACTCACACAGTGCAATGTTTCTCTAGTCCGTTGACAGCCAATATATACCTCCCAGCAATCCCCACTCTAGCTGCTGCCTTTAACAAGTCCACTGAGCTAATTAACTTGACCGTTACAGTGTACATGGTCCTGCAGGGCCTTTGTAAGTTATATCGCCTTCCTAGATCGCAATACTTGTTGGTCTGACAGTACCGTTCCATTTAGCTCCTATGCTCTGGGGTATATTATCAGATCGCCTGGGACGACGCCCGATCTTTCTTGCATGTTTGCTGGTGCTGAGCGCGGCTTGCATTGGCCTTGCCTTGGTTCCAACTTCGGACTACTGGTTATTAATGTTACTCCGTTGCGTTCAAGCTACTGGATCAGCAAGCACGGTTGCACTTGGTGCGTTTGATATTCAATATAGGCTTTGCGGAGTTATCATGATGTTAACACGAGATAGGTGCTGGAGTCATCGGGGATATCGCGACTCCTGCTGAGCGTGGAGGTTTCTTTGGGTTATTCGCTCTTGGCCCACAAGTAACGTCATTCTGTAAGAGTCAAACAGGGACTGACTGATGGGGACTAGTTTGGACCCACATTCGGACCTGTCATCGGAGGTGTCCTAGCTCAAACTGTAGGTTGGCGGTGAGTCTATTATCTGTGGAGAAACTTTACTTCCTCACTACTCTTCGCCCGATACAGATGGATATTTTGGTTGCTTTGCATCCTCTCTGCAGCAGGCTTCCTTGTTATGATGACGTGCGTTCACCGTTGTCATCTGCGCCGTCCATGAATTTGACGCCATCGTTAGTTTCCTCCCGGAAACACTGCGACGGCTTGTTGGAGACGGTAGCATAATCCCGTCGAAAATCTATCGACCCCTCGTTGCCCTTGTCGGGGCCGGACGGCGGAACACGACGGCAGAGATGCCCCCTCCTCCACCCTTTTCCAATCCGCTTCGGATCCTGACATATTTAGATGTGATGAATCTCTTGATTTTCAACGGGATTCTGTACTCGATCTTTTATGCTGTGACTACGACCATCTCCACACTATTCCAATCGACTTATCCCTTCTTGAATGAGACCGACACTGGACTATGCTTTTTGGCCATTGGTGGAGGAACAATCATCGGTGGCTTGGTCACAGGGAAAGTCCTAGACAGAGATTACAGGAAACTGAAGGAAAGGATCGCACAGGAAGCGTCGATGGACCCAGAAAACCCAGTTCCCGCAGAACAGGTCACAAGGGACGAAACCTTCCCGATTGAACAAGCAAGAATGCGAATGACTCCGTTCCACCTGATTGTATACACCGCGTGTTGTGCTGGTTACGGTTGGTGTCTCGAGAAAGAGGTCAACATAGCAGTACCGCTAGTGCTGCAGATAGTGTGTAAGTGCTTCCCAGGAATCTCCAGACATGTATGAACGCTGAGCAGCCGCATGATCGTTTGTTTCCCTAGTGGCCACTACAGGAATAGCGTTGATGAACACTGTACAAACCCTCTTGGTTGACTTGTTGCCGACGCACGGCTCTTCTGTGACCGCATGTGTAAGTCTCCATCCTGCTTGTAATTAGGGAGTCCTACTAACAATTAGGTACACTAACAGAACAACCTAGTGAGGTGTTCATTGGGTGCCGCCATGGTGTCGGTCATCGACGTTATACTGAAAGCTCTTGGAACGGGATGGACCTACATCCTGCTTGCGGGGATAAGCCTTGCCACCTCGCCGATGATTTGGTTTGCGGTGTGGGTAGGTCCTCGATGCCGAGCCCAACGCCGTGCGAAACAAAACAATACACCCTAGTTTCTTTTGTTTGACATGACAACACGATCGTATGAGCAGGAGACATCGCGTAGAAAAGAAGTCTAGCTAGAGTTACACTGTTGTTATTCATGAGAACGAGCAAGTCAGATAAAGATCCGTACCCAGTACTATGAAAAATGGGTAGCTATGCGGTCTCCAATAGCCTGGAGCTCTTTGCTTCCTTCCAGAAGTATTCGAGTACTCTCTGCAATATCCTTTCGCATATGCTCTAATTCCTCATCAGAAGGTAGTGTGCTGATGAAATCAGAGCGTCTCAGGTCCTCGATGATACGACGTGTCTTGTCGCCTCGAATGAAATCGTCCCTCAGGCAACCGATGAGCTGACTTTTTACAGCTGGCGCATATGTGGGGGAGGTACGAATAAGCTGCTCGAGTCTCTGGCATGTGGAGGTGCGGCTCTCCACAGCAGCCTGAAAGCGCTCGATGACAAGGACGTTGGCATAGTTGAGTGTAGCCGCGGTGGGGACCGTCTTTTTTGTTGAATCTGAGCTAGAGCTTGGCTCTCCTTGAGAGCTCGATGAGGCGCCCTGATCGGGGAGCACGGCTTCACGAATCAAACGCGCAAAGTGGTCCTTACTAGCGAGAGACTTCCGCTTTTGTTTCCGTGGCGTCCGTGTCTTCACCATTGCTATAGAGTGTGAGCGGAAACTAAAATTGTACCGACGAGAACATACTAGCAAAATCCTCGCGTATTCTTGAATTTTAGCAATCTACCCAGAGATGGTCTGTTCTATAAGCTGCACGGGGAGGCCTGCGTCACACTCACCCCGTAGGTCTCGCCAAGAAAGGCGACGGCTTTGCAGTCTCGCGGAACGAAGCTCCCTCAGATACGAAAAGACTCGTTTTCTGATATGAAAAACATCAAACCCTTTATCTTTATGCGCCAATTCTGTTGGCAAAGATATCCGTACCTGGGCTCAACAAAACTATGGTATCCGTTGCGGGGACCACGATAGCGGTCCTCTGGTGGATGTGGCGCGTTGAATATCGGCGGCGAGCAAAATGAACGACATCATTGGCCTCCCAAGCTGGTGACTTGAGTGAAGGGCAAGCGGGGTGACCACGTGATCACCATTAAACTTCAAGGCTTGGTGTGCTACCACGACTTTGACCCTTTCAGCTTCGTCGCCAATTCCTAAATAAAAGCTGCACTTGCAGGCCCACGAGACTGCGCGAGGCAGCCTTTCGAGTGCTTGCAGTCCTGCAGTCCGACGTCCTGACCAACGTGTAGCTGCTTCTGGCTACCGTTATGTTATTTCGACGGCACATTTCACTCTCTCCTCCCCTTAGATCGTTTTACGCACTCTCAATACGCAAAGGGGTCAACACTGCGACCCGTCGCACTTTCATTGCTACCAGCAAGAGCCCGCATCCTCGGGTCGTCTCACCCCCACCACACTTCAGGCTACACCTGCGTCCTTGGACACGGCGGACACTCTGGCTTGTGCCTATCATCGGCGGGGTGATCGTCTACTTCTCTCCGGGTCCTCAGCTACATCTGCCTTCCGTCTTCTCATCCCCTACCCTGATTCCATGTCCAGAAAGTTGGGATAATGCTCGTCGATTCACTGACCAACACATGATCGGCTCACCAGCTGAACCTCAGCGCTCACTGTACTTCCGGATGATTGGGCTTTTGAAAGACTACATCTGGGAACCCGTTTTAACGACCAGACGGTTCATACACCTATTCTACCTATTCTTACCTGTCATAATCACTATGCCGATGCTGCTGGTCGGAAGTCCGGACATGCAACTGCAAGGTGATCGATGGGGTGCTGTGTGGTGGTATGATTTTCTTGTGAAAAGAATGCAAGCTGCTGGTCCGACATTCATCAAGGTAATTGATATCTATTGACTCGCATGCTCTTTCATCAATCATCTCTAGCTCGCTCAATGGGCCGCATCTCGCGCCGATCTTTTCCCGTCTTTGCTCTGTGCCAGATTGGGAACGACACATTCGCAAGCAACATCTCATTCGTTAGCATACACGAAGGAAGTTATAGAAAGAGTCTTCCAGAGACCATTCCGGGATGTATTCGAAGAATTCGACGAAAGCCCAATTGGAACGGGTGCCATCGCACAGGTAGGTCCTGCGTTTCTTTCGTCCTTTGTATCCTTTCATTTTGTCCCCATAGGTATACAAGGCTATCCTCAAACAAGATCTCCTCCCGCCATCATATCTTGGACCTAAGCGTCATTTCAGGTCCGCCGCCGGGTCTCTGACCCCGGTCATACTGCAGGACCCTCCACCCTCGGTTCCCACCGCATCAGTTGCAATAAAGGTCCTACACCCCCGAGTCGCCAATATGATCGGACGTGATCTTGCGATCATGTCTTTTTTTGCCAACATTATTACACTCTTTCCCGGAATGCGGTGGATATCTCTTCCCGAAGAGGTCACCGTGTTCGGTGAAATGATGTACCAACAGCTTGATCTTCGCAACGAGGCTGAAAATCTTCTCACCTTCGAGCATAACTTCGCATCGCGGAACGTGCCAGTAACTTTTCCCCGTCCCCTCAAAGTCTTTTCTACGTCCGATATCTTGGTGGAGGAATTCGAACACGCCGTGCCATTGGAGCTTTTCTTGAAAAACGGAGGTGGACCTTTCGACGGACAAGTTGCTACCGTCGGTCTCGACGCATTTCTGGTACGTAAAGAACACTAGCTAGACTATAATGCTGATAACATTCATCAGAACATGCTGTTGTTGGACAACTTCGTTCATTCTGATCTTCACCCAGGAAATATAATGATCAAGTTCACGCAGCCACTTGCAACTCGCGATTTTGTACGCCATATGTTTGATGCTCTTGTTTCCGGACATAACGAGAGCGAGACGGTTACCCAACCCCCAACTGAGTCAGACACGATAGTATCGAAACTTAAGCAACTCAACAATTCACCTGGGGCGTGGCGGGACGAGCTACAGCACGTCTCGAACCAAGGATACATTCCGGAAGTTGTATTTATCGACGCTGGTTTGGTCACAACGCTCAACTCTACGAACCGGAAAAACTTCCTTGATCTTTTCCGCGCCGTTGCAGAGTTTGATGGTTATCGTACTGGTCAACTCATGGTGGAACGCTGTCGAAGTCCCGAGTTGGCCATTGACACGGAAACGTTTGCTCTGAAGATGCAACATATCGTGTTATCCGTGAAGCGCAAGACATTCTCTCTTGGTCAAATCAAAATATCGGATATCTTAACGGACGTTCTGAAGGCGGTTCGGCAACACCATGTGAAGATGGAAGGTGACTTCATCAACACGGTGATATCCATCCTTTTACTTGAAGGGATTGGACGTCAGTTGGATCCGAGTCTGGATTTGTTTAAAAGCGCGTTACCTATTCTGAGGCAGCTTGGGAGGCAAATGACTACTCAAGAATCGATGACGCAGATACCTTCGGGCAACTTTGGAGCGTTATTAAAGGTCAGCTCTGTCACAAGCGTACTTGTCAACAGCTAAACATGCATTTTTCACAGGTTTGGGTGTGGCTTGAGGCAAGGCAGCTAGCTTCCACTGCTCTTGTGAATATCGACGACCTAGTGAAGTATGATTTGTACGTGTACAATTCTCGAGGTGGTGATGCGGTTCTCACTTCCCTATAAGGTTGGTTCCAAGCATCTAACAGTCGACATTTCGGCGTATGACAGCATGACACGTAGATTATTCCAAGTTTAACGGTTGGCATAGACCATTTATAAAGGTGTTGTAGCATAGACAACGGATCGCGTCGGACATGACCCAAGTAGCGTGTCGTTCCGATGCAGTATTTATGTAAAACACTTAGACATCCATATCTAATCCTCGCCCTCCAACTCTTCAGGACGCTGTCGTCTGCCTGCCAAATGGCATCCGCACTGCTCACCACCAACCTACCTGATCTCACGTTGGTTTCGAGAGGGAAAGTACGCGACATCTACGTTACTTCATCCGAAGACCGTCTTCTGTTTGTTGCAACCGACAGAATATCAGTGTACGATGTCATCCTGAAGAACGTTCGTGACTATCTTCCTACTATCTTCCCCCGACCAGCTCAAGGACCGATCTGTTCCATAGGGCATCCCAGAAAAGGGGAAGTTGCTGACGGGCATATCCTTGTTCTGGTTTCGAAAGCTCCAACATATCGTCCCGAACCACCTCATCACAGTCGACATCGACGAGATGCCGGAAGAGGTGAAGCAATACAGGGACCAGCTCGAGGAACGCACGATGCTTGTGAAGAAAGCGAAAGTTATCCCCATAGAAGCCATCGTCAGGGGGTATCTGACTGGTGCGATGTGTCCTTGGGTGCTCGTCCGTACCTTGCATCTCACAGCACGCCCGGATTAGGCTCGGCATGGGCAGAGTATAAGAAATCTGGCACGATGCATGGAATCCGTCTGAGAGAGGGTATGGTGGAGTCTGAGAAGTTGGACGAGCCTGTCGTCACACCATCAACCAAGGCTGAGCAAGGGGCCCACGATGAAAACATATCTCCAGAAAAAGGCATTTGGGTGTCTCTGGCTATTGTAGGAATGTCATTGATGCCCACTTCAGCCGCTCAACTGATTGGTGAGGAATTGTATGCACGGATTGCCGGAATTGCGCTTGACCTATACAAGACGGCCGCGGTGCACGCTCTGTCGTGCGGTCTGATTCTCGCGGATACCAAATTTGAGTTCGGCCTCGTTCCCTCGGAGAACGGACCAGAAGAACTTATCCTTGTGGACGAAGTTCTCACTCCCGACTCGTCGCGGTACTGGCCCCTCGCTGGTTATTCTCCAGGAAAACCACAGCCAAGTTTCGACAAGCAGTATGTGCGGGATCATCTGACAGCAGCCGGTTACCGGAAAGGTTTTGAAACTGGACCGAATGGAAACGGGGAGGGCTGGGGTATTAGTGAAACCGTCATTGCGGAAACCCAGACAAAGTACAGGGCTGCTAAAGAAATGCTGGAACGCTCCTCGTGAAGACATCTACTACCGCTGAAGAAACAAGGGAAACTATCCAAGGTATCTATGTAGACACGTATGGAATATGCTCTCTACCCAACATGTAGAAGCCACTCATGATCTATTACTTTACTTGCCAGCCGGTGCCAACATATCTGTCCAAGCTCGTTCGTACTGCACTGCAGGCTTAACGGCGACTCCGAGAGCGCGTGCTGCGGTCAAAGCCCAGTGAGGGTTTCTCAGAAGCTCTCTGGCGAGAAGAACTACGTCGGATTTCCCTTCTTTGAGGTATGACTCGGTTTCCGCGGGGTCCGTGAGCAAGCCGACTGCACCAACAAGGAGGTCGGGGTATGCAGCTTTCAATCCCGCGGCAAATGGAACCTTGAACGTGAAACACGTTAGCTAAGACACAACGACCACCAGAAAATGCGTACTTGGTAGCCGTGTTTCAATGGAATCTTTTGCTGGACCCAGTTACCACCGCTGCTCGTGTCAACAAGATCGACCCCGAGACTCTTCAATTCACCGACGAAGAGTTTGCTCTGCTCGATACCCCATTGTTTCCATTCTCCATCGTCGCCCTTCTCGGCTCCTTCGGCCCAATCCGTCGCGCTTATCCTCACGAAGAGTGGTTTGTCCGTCCAAGCTTCACGCACTCGCTTGACAAGGCGCAACGGGAATCGCATCCGGTTTGAGAGGTCTCCGCCGTATGCATCAGCACGCTTGTTTGACAAGGGAGAGAGGAATTCGTGTAGAAGATAGCCATGAGCACCGTGAATTTCAATGAAGTCGACTCGATATCCAAGTCAGTCTGGATCAACCATTGAAAAACATCTGAAAACCCTACATCCGACTGTCTTGCAGCGGTCTACGGCTGCGACAAACGCATCCTCAACATGTTTGATGTCCCCTTCTGACATGGCCTTGGGATGGGGAAACAAATCGGAGAATGGCACATCGGAGGGGCCGTACACTGAACTAACGTATCAGCCAAGCGAACAGATAGACTGTATGCGACTCGCCATCATCCGGCCATCCATTCTCTTCCTTGAGAGCAACATACTTGTCGGTCCTGTGGGTTCCAGCTGCATTTGAGTGAACCCATGGGGCATAAGTGGATGCCTTTCGGCCAGCGTGCGCAAGCTGTATTCCGATTACAGTGCCTTGCGCATGCGCAAAGTTTACGATACGCTTGAGAGGTTCAATGTGGCTGTCGGCCCAGATCCCCTGGATGGCGATGAGATCGAACGGTGATTAATGCGAGTCATACCCACCATATCTTCTGGGGATATGCGCCCTTCGGGCACAACTGCCGTAGCTTCGACCATGATGGCTCCAACACCACGGGAGGCAAAGCCCTAGGAGAATGAAGATAAGAGTTAATACCGCGGGCGGCGTTAGATATACGAACACCGAGGTGAACGAGATGCCAATCAGTGGCATGTCCACGGTCGGCGCTATACTGACACATGGGGGACTTCCGGAAAGTTATTGGCCCGCCGGCGAAGGGGGAAGGGTGAACGTACCACCCAGATCCTGTTCTTGAAAGTGACATTTCTGATAGTAAGTGGCTGGAACAGCACCGGGAGTTCCTTGTTTTGTGTGAAAACGTCCTAGAAGACACCGGCAAGTCAACTCGATAACGCTGTTGGCCAAGGGGGTGAACAAACCGTGTTGGTATAAGCCGAGCCTACAGTTGGCTCGTTGAGCGGGAAGAATCCATTGACGGCGGGGACAGCCTTGTTCAGGTTTAACAGTGCCTGGTCTACAGGGCCGACCTTCTGTTCTGTGACTGGCGCGTCGGGGGCGGTCGGAGGGGTGCCTTTCCCGTAGAGGGCAGACAGAGGTCGCCGGGCTAGCTTTCTGAACATGTCGAGGATGAATGTGTGGGTATACTGCGACGACTGCCAGCTGCCCCTCCGTGGGTTAGATGTCTGGGCTGGAATTCATGTTCGGAGGGAGCGATGGGAACTTCAATGAAGGCCGGAGTCCCGTCATGTCAGATTTAGCACAGGCTAACTCTTCTCCATCATGGCAGACATCGCCAGAATATTTCTTCCACAGCTTCAGCGCATAGAACCCAACGCACAGTTCACTTTCAGTCTGCCCATCGTTACTTCCTCCGCAGGGAATAAATACTACGCAAAGCTCGGCAACGTTACTGAATCGGATCAATATATCGGAGAGGCAGAGTCGCTCAAAGCTATTCATGATGCTGCTCCAGGATTGGCACCCAGGGTTTTCGCATCCGGAGTAGTCGACGGTGATTCAAACAAGGCGGCCGGGAGACCCTACTTCCTCTCCGAGTATAAGGACATAGGATCTTTGTCAGGGAAGTCCGCGGAGCTCCTAGGTGAAAGAGTTGCGACCGAACTCCACGCCTTTAAAAGCACCAAAGGCTATGGATTCGACGTTCCAACTTACTGCGGGGCAACCAGGCAGGAGAACGGGCGGTTTGAAACCTGGGAGGAGTGCTCAGCACCATGATCGAAAATCTCTTACGCAAGCTCAAAGGTAGACGTGGGAGCACGGAGTTGATCGCCAAGGGCGAGGAGGTAAGGTCGAGGTAGGTTGTACCTAGCAACAGTTTGTCTGGTGGTGCGCTCATTGCAAAGAGTCATACCGTGGCTGCTCCGTCCTTTGAGGATAGAACCAGTCCTCCTACATGGTGACCTTTGGGTACGTTGTGGGAATTAGCTCCTTGCACACTTGACGACCTTGAGCCGGGTAGAGTGGTAATACGGGAGTTGATCGCGTCAGCGGACAGCCAGTCATATTCGACCCTTCTTCATATTTTGGGCACAATGAAGCCGAGTGAGTAGAATATGCGCGGATGAGGGTTGCCAAGTCTGAAACTTTGCAAAGTCTTGCCATTGCTCGCATCTTTGGGGGGATTCCGAACACATTCTTCTCCAGCTACCACAAGAATATGACGAAAAGCGAACCTGTGGAACAGTACGATCTACGAGGCGACCTGTACGAGCTCTACCATTACCTCAACCACACAGTGCTCTTTGGTGTAAGTAGACATAACAGTCGGGGTGGACATATTGATGATCGTCGACACAGGGAGGATATGCCAGTAGCGCACTCGGAAAGATGAATAAACTCTTGAGCGCGTGTCCCTTGTAGACCTGTAAATTTTGATTAGTCATCGCATCTCTTCCCGCCGGTTCGGCAGTTCGGAGTTTGAATTTCGCACGGCAGCAACAAGCACCAACAAGGCTTACCACTTCGTGCTCGTCGACGTCGACGACGCGTTCAACCTTGTCTTCCCACCGTCATTACCATCGCCGACATTCTCTAGATCACTTTGAAGAAGCGTCGTGCGCTGGTATTACTCAAAAGGCCTGACACCGCTCTCGTTTCTAACGTCCCAAATTCCTCCATTCTTCCACCATGAGCCAAGGTACCGATGACCATAATTCTGCTACTGACGTTTTCTGAAGCATTTCTTGGAGATATCGATCCTTCTCAAAACACGTTTTCATACGATGATCCAAGCTACGGGATGGATGACGAGGAAGAGGAGTACGAGGAGATAACGCAAGAAGACTGTTGGACCGTCATTACCAGTTTTTTCGAGCAGAAAGGTCTCGTGCGGCAACAGCTTGACTCGTTCGACGAATTCGTCCAAAACACCATGCAGGAGCTGGTCGATGAAAATGCTGACCTCATACTCGACCAGGCCGATCAACATACTGGTCACGAATCGGACATGACGCGACGCTACGAGATAAAGTTTGGGCAAATATATCTATCGCGACCAACTATCACAGAAGCAGACGGTTCTGTAGTCCCCGTTTTCCCTCAGGAAGCGCGTTTGCGGAACTTGACGTACTCCGCCCCGCTGTATATCGAGATGAGGAAGAGGGTATTGCTAGGTCGCGAAGATCCAGACGGCGTTCCCGGAGACGTGATATGGGAGTCCGAGGGACATGAGACTCCTGAGGATGCGACAAAAGTCTGGATTGGCAAGGCAAGTACTTCTGCGTGTGAGCGTGCCACTGGAGGTAATCTGTTCTTGCAGGTTCCCATTATGCTGCGGTCCACGTTTTGCATCCTCAGAGATCTACAAGACCAAGATTTGTACGACCTCAACGAGTGTCCATATGATTCTGGGGGATATTTCATCATAAATGGATCCGAAAAGGTCCTTATCGCACAAGAACGCATGGCGACGAATCATGTCTACGTCTTTGCAAAGGCCCAACCTTCCCCGATCAGTTTCCTTGCCGAAATACGGAGTGCCGTTGAGAAAGGTGGAAAAACAATTAGTCAATTCCAAGTGAAAATGTTTCACCGTAACCAAGAACGATCTGTAGGTATTAAACTTGTTAAAAGAACCTGCATTTACGCTCGTCCAGCTTGGAAATGTCATGAAGGCTACAATCCCATACATTCGCGTCGACATTCCCGTCTGGGTTGTCTTCCGTGCACTTGGTGTAATTTCAGACCGCGATATCCTCGAGCACATTTGTTATGATATGCAAGACTCTCAAATGCTCGAGATGCTGAAGCCCTGTATTGACGACGGTTTCGTCATTCAGGACCGTGAAGTAGCTCTCGACTTCATAGGGAACCGAGGTACCACCACCGGTCTTTCCAGAGAGCGACGTATCCGTTATGCCCAAGAGATTCTGCAGAAGGAAATGCTGCCACATGTTTCCATGGCAGAAGGTTCGGAATCAAAGAAGGCATATTTCTTCGGTTATATGATCCATCGACTACTGCTCGCTGCTCTGGAACGGAGAGAGCTCGATGATCGTGATCACTTCGGCAAGAAGCGCCTCGATCTAGCTGGACCTTTACTTGCAAACCTCTTCCGGATGCTCTTCAAGAAGCTGACAAGAGATGTTTACCGATACCTTCAGAAGGTATGTTCAAACGTACTCTGTGCTGTCCTACACTCAAACTATTTGTAGTGCGTTGAGACACACAAAGAGTTCAACCTTTCATTGGCTGTCAAACATCAAACTATCACCAATGGTCTTAAGTACTCCCTGGCCACCGGTAACTGGGGTGATCAGAAGAAGTCCATGGCTTCGAAAGCTGGCGTATCCCAGGTGCTCAACCGGTACACCTATGCCTCCACCCTCTCCCATCTTCGTCGTTGTAACACCCCGCTCGGACGGGAGGGGAAGATTGCGAAGCCTCGTCAGCTACATAATACACACTGGGGAATGGTTTGCCCTGCGGAAACCCCAGAAGGACAAGCTTGTGGTCTCGTCAAGAACTTGGCGTTGATGGCTTGTATCTCTGTCGGTTCATATTCTGCTCCAGTCATCGAATTCTTGGAAGAATGGGGTCTCGAATCTCTGGAAGAGAATGCACATTCGTCGACGCCCTGTACAAAGGTTTTCGTGAACGGTGTCTGGATGGGCGTTCATCGTGATCCCGCCAACCTTGTCAAGACGATCAAAAAACTTCGCCGAAAAGATGACATTAGTCCTGAAGTTTCTGTAGTCCGTGATATTCGTGAGAGGGAACTTCGTCTCTACACTGATGCAGGGCGAGTTTGTCGACCTCTCTTCATTGTCGAAAATCAGCAGCTTGCCCTGCAGAAGAAACATATCAAATGGCTTAATCAGGGCTTCCGCGAGGATGATGGCGAAGAGTTCAAGTGGGAGCAGCTGGTGAAGACAGGGATAATTGAGCTATTGGATGCCGAGGAGGAGGAAACAGTAATGATTTCCATGACGCCAGAAGACTTGGAGAATTCCAGGTTACAATCGGCAGGCATCAACCCACACGAGAATGATGGAGAGTTTGACCCCGCAGCGCGACTAAAGGCTGGAATCAATGCCCATACATGGACTCACTGCGAGATTCATCCTAGTATGATTCTTGGTGTCTGTGCTAGTATCATTCCCTTCCCCGATCACAACCAGGTGTGTACTGCTTCGACTGTGGGTTGATGATGGCCTTACCCCTCTGTAGTCACCGCGTAACACCTACCAATCCGCTATGGGTAAACAAGCTATGGGTATCTACCTCACGAATTTCTTGGTTCGAATGGACACGATGGCCAACATCTTGTACTACCCGCAAAAACCCCTTGCTACCACGCGTTCTATGGAGTATCTCAAATTCCGCGAACTTCCCGCGGGTCAGAACGCCATTGTCGCTATCCTCTGCTACAGTGGTTATAACCAAGAAGATTCCGTCATCATGAACCAAAGTTCTATCGATCGAGGTCTCTTCCGGAGTATATACTACCGCAGCTATATGGATCTTGAAAAGAAAAGCGGAGTCCAGCAACTGGAGGAGTTCGAGAAACCGACTCGCGATTCAACCCTTCGCATGAAGCACGGAACCTACGATAAATTGGAAGATGACGGCCTCATCGCACCAGGAACGAACGTCAGGGGTGAGGATATCATCATTGGAAAGACAGCACCAATCCCTCCAGACAGTGAGGAGTTAGGACAGCGGACGCGGACACACACGCGACGGGACGTCTCAACACCTCTAAAGAGCACCGAAAATGGTATCGTTGATCAAGTACTGATCACTACCAATTCCGAGGGGCAAAAGTTCGTCAAAGTTCGTGTTCGCGCTACACGTGTCCCACAGATCGGAGACAAGTTTGCCTCACGTCACGGTCAAAAGGGTACGATTGGTATCACGTACCGTCAGGAGGATATGCCGTTTACTGCAGAGGGTATCGTGCCGGACCTGGTCATCAATCCCCACGCCATTCCGTCTCGTATGACTATCGGCCACTTGGTCGAGTGTCTTTTGTCGAAGGTCGCCACTCTCATTGGCAATGAGGGTGATGCCACACCTTTCACGGACCTCACGGTCGAATCAGTCTCGACCTTCCTTCGCCAGAAAGGCTACCAATCTCGTGGTCTTGAGGTCATGTACCATGGTCACACAGGCAAGAAGCTTCAAGCCCAAATATACCTCGGTCCGACGTACTATCAGCGTCTCAAGCACATGGTGGACGACAAGATCCACTCTCGCGCTAGAGGACCCGTGCAAATCCTGACGAGGCAACCTGTGGAGGGCCGTAGTCGTGATGGTGGTCTCCGTTTCGGAGAGATGGAACGTGATTGTATGATCTCCCATGGTGTTGCGGCGTTCCTGAAGGAGCGCTTGTTCGAAGCGAGTGATGCTTATCGGCTGCACGTTTGTGACATGTAAGTGTTCGATGTCGTTTTCTCCGTTTAGAAACTGAACTCGGTGGCTAGTTGCGGTCTCACCGCTATTGCCAACCTGGTGAGTGTGATTCGACCGAACAATTGGTTTCATATTACTGAGATCGTCGTCACAGAAAAAACAAACTTTTGAGGTATGATGACCCACGTTGGAAAACGTTGCGATGTAACTAAGATCCGTGACAGTGCCGAGCCTGCAAGAACAAGACTGCATGTTCTCAATTGTACATTCCGTATGCGGCGAAACTGCTATTCCAGGTTTGTTGAGTGTCTCCAATGGTATCTCAGCTTGCTCATTCGGTGCCCTCTCTCAGGAACTTCAAAGTATGAACATTGCAGCTCGTCTCTATACGGTGTCCACAGGTCGTGTGAGAGATTCCTCTTAGGATGTATCTCGGAGTTGGGAGGGTAGAGAGTGATAGAGTCCATGTATTCTACAGATCCTAATCAACAAAAGGCTATGAAAAGACTGACTCGAGGTTTAATCATTTCTTTCCTTATGCTGCCTTCCTCCCATGAGGCCTGCCCGCTCGTCCGTTGTCCCGTCTTCGTCAACGGACTTGCGTTCTCCGCGTCGTTTTTTAGCTGCACTCTCGGTTTCGTCATCGCTACCAGCATCCTCGTCGCCAATCTCAAAGACGACATGATCTTCTGCGAGAGCCTCAGGTTCCCTACGGTTATTGACGAGTGTAACTTCGTCGTCTTCCCGGGCCGCAGTCCGGTGTTGAAGGGCTTCGAGATCATAGTCTTCGGCGTCTTCATCTTCCTGAGCGATCTCATCCGACATGGCAAGCGTGGATATCGGAACTGCGAGTAAGTATAATGCTGTTCAAAAGGGGGGAGAGGACTTATCTCCGGTTGTTCTCGGTCGGGCGCCAAAGGTAAGCGATTGACCAGAACGAGATGAAGTAGAGTATTGCAAGGTATCCGTCAAGTAGCCACCACCGTACGCGCCAAGACTTGGCAGCATAATCTACCAGGTAATTAGCCGTCAAAGGCGAATTTACCCATCATCGAACGAACGGACCTTCGGCCAACCGGTCGGAGAACGCCATAGACGACACAACAAAAAAGATGGCAATCACGACCACCGTCGCAAGCAGAACGTAATACAATCGCTTGAACATAGTCAACTTGTACCGTTGTTTGCGGATGGTCAGTTGCGTCATCGTGCCTAGAAACGAGGGTGAATAATTCTGGGTGAGCAACACGAGGGTGCGCTCTACCGTTGAGAGAATACAGGGTCCACATAAGGAATCCACTCAGAGTAAACGCCAAAGGTATGATGAACAAAAGGAGGACCAAGGCTGAAGTTGACTCCAGCTCAAGTTCGACAATGCCAACAGCGTATAATACTTGAACGATCATCAGTAGGAGAATTCCGGCACTCGAAATAACGCACCTCCAAAGATGAAATGTGCTCCAGCCAAGAGTTTGCATTTTAACATTGTCTTACCCAAAGATTCTCGGACGACACTAAGACCAAGCGACACGACTAGTAGCATAAAAAATGACAACGCATTCCTGCCGGCGTCGAGTATAGCGACTGTGATGAAAAATCAATGCGGGCTGATTCAGCTAAACGAAATACACCGACCGACAAAAAGGAAAAAAGTCGATGCCATATTCTTGCCGTGCGCGTTGAGATACCTATAGTACACTGCCAGTTCTTAGGCAAACATTCCCCCCCAAAGTAAATGTAGTAACTTACCCCAATTTGCTACCATCTCTATGACAAGAAACCCGATCAGACCTGATAGATAATACTGTATAGTATACATGTGATAAGCCGATTGACGTTCCTTTCTTTGAGACTGCGCACCTGAATAGGTAGGAGTTCCGTAAGGTTCTTGTAGCAAATGTACGCCCAGGCTGAGCCAAATAGCGCATATGCAAAAAACATCAGGAGGTAGAACTACGGGGTATCTGCAAGTGTGGTTATGGAAGTAAGAAGGAGAGCTTACGTTGACTTTTGGGTAATCACCCGCAGGAAGTTTACCGTCAAAGGTATTTCTGAAAAGAACGACACCGTCGTAGGTTGGATGGAAAGGGACATCAGTTGGGGCTTGGCGGGCGGTAGTTGGAGTCATCACTGTGACAGGTACAATAGCTGTAGGAAAAGGATATGATGGGACTGCCATCACATTAGAAAAGACCAACTTGCCTATGCAATAATACCCTGTCTTACGGACCTGGTACTGTATAGGGGATGAGTAAGCTAGCGTCCCAGAGGGACTCGGGTTTAGGGGATCATCATCACGCGGAGTAACATGAACCACGATTGGTGCAACACCCCTTGGGAGCCAGGGTGACGTGTTATCTTCTGAAGGAGGGGTTGGATTTCCTTGGGGATCATCCCAAAGGGAGGGAGAATTGCTTTCCGCTACACCTGCCGTGCCGAGTGAAACACTCGCGGTCCAGAAGCTAGTCTGTGTTATGAGTGTGTGATCATTTGGGTCCTCGGTGCCAAAGATGAATTTTCCAATGTTCTCATAGGAACACAAGCCAGACTTCACAGCGTCCGTTGTGCAGACATAGGTTTTCTGCTGATGAGATCATCGTGAGTGGGCTGTGACCGCAGCAACGCGGGCGTCACTCACGGGGAGAGAATCGTCTGTTTGCGACGTGACTCTGCCTAGGTACTTGACATCCTTCCATTCGTATATGACCATGGCTACCTGGCCATGAGACGAGCCGGCATCGAAAGTGACTAGTACCGAACTGAATACTTGTGACTGTCATCAGGGACACAGTGCTAACGCGTACCGTTGATGTAGGTCTCGGGGCCACCCCACATGCCCGAGCATACCTGCCTGGAGTAGTCCGAGTCCGAGAATGGGACCTCATAAGCGAGGGCGAGCGAGACCGCGCTGAGCAATGCCAACAACGACCACACCGCAGGGCAGAGATATTGGCGCATCCAGAAAGCGTTTGTTGTGGTTTGTTGTGCAGCGCCCTCTTCCGCAGCCTTAACGGTGGAGTGTCACGTGGTCACAACCTCTGCAAGCTGAGCAGCGACATTGGACACCAGTCGTCGTACAGAACGATAGTCGCGTCTCACTTTATCGCCACTGAGACCACAGCGTATTCGAGGACGACTCGCATACTATGCACGGCGACGAGGAGGACGTCTTCGACAGCGTAACTTGGGAATCCGCCTCAGCACCCTATGATGTCGATCCCCGGGTGCATCCCACGGGACCTGGGTTTAAGCAGAGTACGGCTGGCCTCGAGGAGCCACGCGGGCCTCACGACCCCAAGTGGGAAGGATACCTTATCACGATGGTCAAGGATCCTGTGAAAGAGCTCGCAGAGACAAAGGATGCATACGTATCCTACCTGGTCACAGCAAAGGTCTGCGACGCCTCTCATTTCGTGTGCTTTCCGTACTTACTCCGGCCAAAGACGAATCTTCCCATCTTCTCCTCTCTGAATCCATCATCCCGTCGACGGTTCACAGATTTCGTCTTCTTGCGGGATCACCTAGTAAAGGATTTCCCGGCATGCGTGGTACCAGCACTCCCGGACAAGCATCGGCTTGGTATGTTTCGCCTTATGATGTACAGCACAATATTCAATCACCCTCAGAGTATATTACTGGCGATAGATTCAGCCCCGAATTCATGGAGCGCCGTCGATTAGAGTACGTCCACTCAGGAGCTGTCAAGCTCTTGAACTGACCCGAAGAAGTCTTCACCGGTTTTTGCAGCGAATAGCACGGCATCCTACTCTGCAACGCAGCACGCTTGTTCGCGCTTTCTTCGAGTCTACAGAATGGGTATGGTATTCGTTTCTTTCCTAACCGTGCTCACCGTGATTCTGTAACAGCATGTCTTCATGCATCAGCACCTTGCTCACCCTCCTGGTCCTGAACCCACGCCGGGAATTATTGACAACATCTCAGACACCCTCTTGAACGCTTTTGCCCGAGTCCGAAAACCCGACGAGCGCTTTGTACACATGCGCGAGTCGGTTGACAAATTTGAGGACGGTCTTGTCCTCAGTGAACGCCTTTGGAATCGTATCCGTGGGCGGACGAATGGTAAGTCGGTGGGGTTTACATCTTTTATGGGGAATTCTGAGGCTAAATGAGAGGCAAACTGGAATCCGGTGAAGACCTTACGGCTGACTATCACGATCTCGCGGTCGCCGTTCAGGGCCTCGGATTTCTGGAATCAGGAATCACAGATCCGCTCAATCACTTCTCGAACACCCTCCTCGAGTTTTCCGCGCTGCTTCGTCACAAGGTATCGATCTTCTCATCTTTCTTTAGTCTGGCCATAACATCACTACCCCGCCAGACGCAGACGACCACTGACCCATTTCTCGTACATCTTCACTCGCTCCTTACTTATTCCCATGCGAATCGAGCGGTTTTGAAGCTTCGTGATCAGAAGCAGCTCGATTTTGAGGAACTTTCCGACTACTTGTCCGGCGTTACGCTCGAACGGGATCGGCTGTCGGCGGTTATATCCGGCCATGCAGGAAGTACGGGATTAGGACTGAGCGCGTATCTTAAAGATAAGGTAGACGCGATTCGCGGTGCAGATGACGACCGAAGTCGGGTAGAGAAAATGCGGAAATTAGACCTCAAGATTAAAGAGGTATGTAGTTCCTTCCTCCCATTTCGAGGTTAAAAATTGCCATGGAAATTAGCTCCAAGACGCGGTTACCACTGCGCATGAAACTTCTGATGCCTTCAGCGATGAGACGCTGAGGGAGCAAACTGTTTTCCAGTATTCAAAGGAAGCGGAGATGAAAGAGATGCTGAGCAACCTTGCTGACGGGGAGATTGAATTCTACCAATCTGTAAGACATTTCATATCCTTCTGATGTTGGATTGACGTCAACATTTGCAGGCGATGGAAGAGTGGGAACGAATTATACCTATTATCCAGCGTATACGAGTGGACGTTTAGTACTGATCTATCGTGTTTTTTACTGCTGCACACGTCGCTGGTATACTTTAACACGGACTCCAATAGTCATCCACATTTAAGTTAGTGCTTCAAGTTAGGGTTCAGTCGACGGTCATCACCAACATACAAGCAGAGCGATTTCTGATTTAAACAGGTTTCTCGCTCTCTTTCTCCTTTTGATCGGAATCACTTCTTCCGTGCGGTTTTTTCAGCCTTCCAAGTTTCTCTTCTGATTCCTGTACAGCGAGAGAGAGCTAAGACATTCGTCAAGGAAGGAATCACCGCAGCCGAGTACCATGAGACTCACGTTGATTATCCCCGTTTCAACAGCACGCAGGAGATGAAGGTGGGCATCATCTGGTGTCCCTGCGGTAGTATACTGCTGGTTGGCGGGCACCCATGGGGGTGGATCCTGATTCACCTCATCTTGAGGCCCAACCGGCGCCTCCTTATCATCATGAAGCTCCAATACGATTGCAAACGAGGTTTCGTCTGTAACATAGTTGGCATAAATTACTTGAATTTATAGTGTCAAGGTAACTACCTTGGGGCTCAAGCGCGCCCAGCTGAGATTCGGTCATACTTAGCTTGACTAAAAATGCGCGAAAATATCGACTGAGAGTCGCAGACGACATCGCTTCTTGGACACTTGCATGAAGCAAGGGTCAATGCAATCCATGGGATACTGGTCTGCCTTACCTTACGTCCCTGTTGTAAGCCTCGACTTCTATCATGTTTTGTACAGAAAAAATGAATCGTTCAAGGGCAACTTGGTCCTTGTCTTTTATCACAACTACCACTTTCTGAATGTTCCCCTGCGCGAGGAAGTCCAGAGCTGCTCTGTTATCGACGGGGCTTAAGCTGCCAACTCACCAACGCGAGCTCATCGGCGATAGCCCTGACTGCGCCGGAGATGTATTCATTAAGAGCAGGGTGACGCGATTGAAACACCGGCATGTCATACTTCTTTCTTCTCACAAACAGATCTGGTGGGTATATCTGGCGAACGTAAAGGATAGCATGGATGGCGACCTCAACTGAAGAAGGATATGAAACCACCACGAAGATGAGGCTTTTTGTCTGCTTACTGAACTCGGCAATCCCTTTGACTGCTTCTGGCTTATGATTTCAGCAGATTGCATTCTTTTCGGGTTGTGGAACGGGTGCGTACGGTTAAAGCTGAGCGAGTTGTCTAGCATGGAGATCACTTCTGATGCTCGCTCGTCGCTCTGAAATAAAACAGTTGCAATGACTCTGGTCACCCGGTCACGTGATTCAGATGTTCGAAAAGATCGTCAAGGCTCAGAGTGACACTGAGAAGCTATGTTTGTCGACTCGAAGCGCGGATGTCGCCGGAGGTGAAGAAAGAGCATCTTTGTACCATTGGGCGCTGCCAGTCAGACGCGAAAGGAGGCGATAAACCTGATTTGGTATGCACGGTCAACCCCGACTCGGAGTTGACGCGTGTTTGCTCCGTCTGCTCTGTTGGTAGAATGTGTTATCTTGATTAATCGCTGGCAACGTCTCCTGTTCGTTTTTTATTCTAACTTATATCTATATTTACAGCTCACATCTCATTAGACTCCTTTTTCTTCTCCCCGTACTCACCATGTCCATTCGTTATGCTTTTGTCACACTACTCACTTCCGACGCCTATCTCCAAGGCGCACTCACCATCGCTGCCGCGTTGAAGGATGTCCATCGTCTCCTACCGTCGAATCAAACAGTCGAATATGAGACCGTGTGTCTGGTTACACCAGAGACGGTCGATGTCACCTCCATCAGGCTCCTCAGGAAGGCGTTCCACGTGGTCGTCGGTGTCGAAATAATCGATCCACCTGATGCTGAATCCCTGACTTTACTTGGTACGTGCTCTCTCCTTGCATTTATACATCAAGAGTCCACATGCAGGGGTGTCATCGACCGCTTCCATGTGGCGCCTCAATTCACTGGCCCACGTGTGCCTGCCTGCTTCTTCCCCGCATCCGGAGCATGGATCCATGCAACGTTGTTTCCTGCTGTCTTATCACTCCCTTGACAATCTAGTCACTTTTTTTTTTTTCAATCTGACGTTGCTGTTTTGGTGCTTTAGGGCGCCCAGACCTAGATACGGCCCTGACAAAATTGCACGTCTTCCGTCTCACGCAATACTCCAAGGTGATATTCCTGGATGCGGACGTACTTCCTCTGCGTCCCCTATCCCACCTCTTCCATCTCGATCACGAGTTCTCTGCCGTCCCAGATGTCGGCTGGCCAGATATATTTAACTCCGGAGTGATGGTGTTGTCACCCTGCGAGGAAAAATTCGAGGAGCTTCGGGAACTCTTAAACTCCAAAGGTACCTGGGATGGGGCAGATCAGGGTCTTCTGAATGAGTGGAGAGGCGGCAATTGGAACAGACTCAGCTTCACGTACAACACCACGCCAACAGCTATCTATACGTCAGTCATACGGAGCCTTGCTGTTTTAATGGTCATCTGACCGGATCGCTTTAGCTACGCCCCGGCATATCAGCGCTTTGGATCTCAAATATCAGTCATCCACTTCATAGGCCCTCTTAAACCTTGGCACTCGATTCCTGACCGTGCGCCAGGCTCTTCTTCACAATCCACCAACACGATCCTAGAATCTTCTACAGAAACTCCTGCTACTCAGCAGCGTGCATACGACTACGGTTCACTTGTTGACCGTTGGTATAGCGTATACGATCAGCACTATCGATCGCAGGCTCCCGAACCTGTTTTTCAACCTACCAGATATACTTCTGCGTGGAACGAAGAGGACCTTCGTCGTGGAGTAGTCACAGGCGGAGCACTGGGACTTGAAGAGTTACGTCGCGCGGCACTTGAAGGTATGGAGGCGTCCGGCATATCGGTGCCTCGGACCCACGGTGAAGGGGAATATCGGACCATGCCCCTTGACGGCCGTTTCGATCTAATCCGCCCTCGAACGCGTGCGGAAAAGATGCAGGTGCAGACGCCGAAGGACAGCACGGAAACACCCGAATCTACCCCGGTCCCAGCAGAACCCTCCACAACCACGCCAGAGCCATCTACGCCTCCTGCACAAATTCTGTCGTTACCATCAGGTTCACCCATCAGATGGAAGACGCTTCCTACTCCAGGAATTCATGAAATTCCACCTGCTCCCCACGTACGGTTGATATCTCTTCCTCCTACACCTCTCCGCTATGTCCCCGCTCCATATAAGCCTCATCGCTATACTCGAGAAGTGGGGGCTCAGACGGTTCCGATACAATCACAACAGCGAGAATCTGGAGGCGAAAACCTATCTCTAACGCCTCTGATGTGTAGCTCTGCTGTCGAGACGCCTCCAAATGTTGTTACGCCCGTTCCAACGGACACCTACTTTCCCAAAGTATGGGAGGTCGACCGAAATTGGTCATCAATTTCACTCTCGTCTTCTGAAACATCGTTGACTACGATGGAGGCCTGTCCCTCCAAACCGCAGCCGAGCCCAAATGCGTTTTTCACTCCGTCTCTTGTGCCTGCCACTTCAGAGATGCTGCGCCGCCAAGGGCAATATCGCAACATTATCGAAGAGAAAAATGGGACTCCAACTCCGGATCCCACGAAGGTGAAGCGCGTCTTTCCTTGGGAAGAACGACCGCGTCCCGCTCCGGGGCGGGTGTTTCCTGATCAAGGGTCACCATTGACTGCTCTCCCCCATCTTCCCGTTTCTGCTACTCCAGAAAGGAAGGCTACTTTCCGTTCCCCGATGCCATCCCCCTTGGTCGGCTTTCCGCCATCACTCCAGTCACATTATCCGTCGGATCGTCCCCTCTCACAGAGATATGCCGGCAAGGTTCCGCGGTCTGTGCTCTCTTCAAACCCTCTCGGTCTTGAGAGTGAACTAGGCAGGGTAGAGACCGGCAGTCAAGATGGAGATGTTGAGGATGAGGTGGACTCCGAGGAAGAAACAGTAATGAGATCACGAACGCGGAGTTCTAGCATCGGGATGGTGAAGCGCAGTCTGAAGTACCGTTCGATCGGCGTGCAAACGGACCACAGGGAAGTGCGTGAGGAGGGTATTCAAGTCACGACATACGTACCAGTGACCGAGGTGGCGGAAAAATTGAGGCTGATGAACAAACGTTTGAGGCGTAACTGGTCGACATCTACCGGAACCACCAGTCCCGCCACTGTTGCGGCAGTGCATGTTCCAACTTCTTCGTTATCTCCGCCCACGCTCGATTCTCATCATTCGCTGTTGCCCTTTAACTCACGCAAACACAGAGCACCGACCACGCTGGCATCAGATGACGATCCAAGTCCTTCCTCCGCATCCTCACTTCCTGTTGGCTCATTCGTGGCTCCCCCCTCCTCCCATACCCACAAAGGATCCCGCGTATGGGATCCAGCTCGTGGTGTTGAAGCCTTTAAGCGAGGATCCGAAGAAGTTCTCACAAAGTTTATGAAAACAGGTTCTTGGGAAGAACGGGCGTGAATCGCGCTGCGTTGTATGTACATGCACCCTCCTGGACGTCTTGGGTTCGTTTTCTTGATTTCTCATCTGTATAATGCACGTGATACCAACCT
Organism: Boletus rufocinnamomeus; assembly: GCA_038092675.1. Taxonomy (NCBI): domain Eukaryota; kingdom Fungi; phylum Basidiomycota; class Agaricomycetes; order Boletales; family Boletaceae; genus Boletus; species Boletus rufocinnamomeus. Next base: position 62,661 of record JBBPQV010000037.1, read on the forward strand.
CATCGTCGTTTTTAAGAACATTTTTCCTCTGTAATTTTCACTGTTCTCTAGTTCATTTCTGTTACATATGTCGTAAATTTTGCCTCCCCAGAATGTATTCACTGACTTGTAGATCTCCAAAGCCTGTTCCAAAACAATCAGGGTATCTGCACCCTATGTGACGCCCGCGTTTACGAGATCAAACAGCACGAGTAAAACAAACGATTTCTTATTTTCATGGTCACGCCTAACACGGAAAAGCGCTGTATTCAACACCAGTCCCGCTCTAAAGGGGCAAAGCTACTAGTGCCATGGACTTGTCAAAGCCGACCTGGTTTTCTGAATCCTACCAGGCAGCGCGTACCAGCAGCTGCACATACCCGAGTCGAACATTACCAATGTTTTAGTACCCCGGGCGGGTGACATTTCAAAGAAGCCACAGAGAAAGCGGCTCCAGTACTGGTTCAGGTATGTAAGTTGAACGGAGAGCAGAGTCCATTATTTGTGCTGGCTCTCTCAGAAAGTCGGGGAAATTTTTCTCACCGGCCCATCAGCACGATCATCTCGAACTCGTTCTTAATTTCAACTAATCCCCCCGTCTACAGGTGCACACAAGAATGGTGTCTGACCTTGTCTGCCGCGTTCAGCTTGCTTCATGTTTGATTTGTGGCGCCACTTGATCATTCCTTTCTGTTACGTCGCGTATTTGATCATGCGCTAGCTAGATTGAGCTGACCGAGTCCAGTTATAATGAAAACACAATCAAACGTTGGGCTGAAAGTAGCTTGGACCAATTGGCTAATTCTAGGGTCGGCTGTCATTCTGTCACCCCAGAATAGAATATCATGCAGTGCGTTCGGGCACTATAATAGTGGATGTGATGGACATTGTTCGGTTGCATTGATCAAGTTGCATCCCACTGATACAACCATGGTGAGTGAAGACGGACACTCACTTCGCGCTGGTTGAATTGTGGCTAGTCGTCTCT